>JARYGA010036052.1:0-122605 GCA_030545235.1 Helianthus tuberosus | reverse complement strand
CAAGCTAATGGTCAGGCAGAATCATCCAACAAGATCATCATCAACAATTTGAAGAAGAAGCTTGGATCCAAGAAAGGAAAATGGGCAGAAGAACTACCTTATGTGCTTTGGGCTGATAGGACAACTCCCAAGAATGCTACAGGCCAAACTCCATTTTCTTTGCTATTTGGGGCAGAATCAGTGATCCCTACAGAGATGGTGGTTCCAACTGCAAGAACAAGCATTCGTGATCCTGAAGAGAATGCCGAAAACTTGGTTCAAGACTTGGATACTATAGAAGAAATCAGGGATTTGGCAAGGATAAGGATGGCTAGTTATCAACAAAAGATGGCTGGAGCCTACAACAAAAATGTCAGGATCAGGAAATTCCAAGTTGGTGATATGGTATTTAGAAAAGCATTTCAGAATACCACCAATCCTGCTGATGGAAAGTTGGCACCAAAATGGGAAGGCCCCTATTTGATTGAAGTTGAAGCAGGAAAGGGGGCATATCGATTGCTAACAATGGAAGGTGATTTGCTACCAAGAGCTTGGAATGCTGTCCATTTGAAGAAATATTTTATGTGACAAGGATCCATGATCCTCACTTGACAAGTATCCTTGAAGGATCCTTACAGAGTAGATGATCCTCATTTTGGTAACATTCTAATCTTAAACTATTTCATTCTTTTATTCTCTTATATAAGGATAAGGATCCTGCATCCTTTATCCTCCTTTCACTTGATTCTGAGTTTTGATGGTTCAGGTATCTTTATCTAAGGATTGAGTATCCACAGAAGTATCCAGTTATTTGGGCTTGACCCCAGTTTGGGCCTGTCCCCAGTTTCGCTAGTAGCGCACGATGATCCTGGTATAGTTCATGGCAATGGGACCAGTACTCGCTTTAGGGACTGATAATTCCATTGTACTGGCTATATTCAGGATCCTACGTATAATGGTAGACGTACCATACATCCGTTCATAAGGTTTCTAACGTTTTCACGTTAGCTAAGGTTTTGGCATTTTCATGTCCCTAAGTTTGGATAGTCGCCAGTGAGGTCCATACTCCAGTTTACACACGATCCTTTGGGCTTGTCCCCAGTTATCCTTTGGGCTTGTCCCCAGTTACCCTTTGGGCTTGTCCCCAGTTATCCTTTGGGCTTGTCCCCAGTTATCCTTTGGGCTTGTCCCCAGTTATCCTTTGGGCTTGTCCCCAGAATTGTTGGGCTTGTCCCCAGTTACTAAGTCTTATCTTATATTGGCTTAGTCCCAAGTTGTATCCTATTTCAGGTTTTTGGAGATAAACGACCAAGGATCCTTGATCCTTACTTTCTACTAAGGTTTGTCTTTTGTGTTATCCTGATTATAAGTGTTAAAGGATAGGATCCTAACTTGGATTCTCAGGTATGATCCTTAACTTTTTTTATTTTATTCATTATTCATTTGAGTAACCCTTATCCTTTGACAACTGAACTTATGATCCTTAAAATATGTTACTTTTCAGAACTTGTCGACTATAGGATATGTGATCCTTGATCATATCCTAAACTTTTTGAGGATATTTGTTAAATATTTCTTTATTTGATAAATTTAAACAAAATGAACATCACAATAATTGAAAAGTAAAGTATTAACAAGGATAGTAACACGGGAGATAGCCAAAAAGTTAAATTTATTTTATTCACAAAAGATTAAACCCTTTAAGGTTGTCAAAATTGCCAACCCACGTTTCTACCAGCAAAACGTGGCCCGTCCACATGGGTTGGCAAAGGGTGTCCATTGTTCATAGGTCTAGAAAGTGCAGGAATCAAAAGACGGCAGGATCACAATGGCTTCATCCCCCAAACAGAGGATCCCTCCACCATTTGTAATCCTACCTATTGTTCAAAGGATCCATGATCCTTAGCCCTAATTACTATTGTTCAAGATACAACCCATCATTGTTCAACAAAAACACCATAACCAAAATAAACTACCAAATTCTAAAAAAATGGGCTCCGGCTACGTCTAGAAATGTCCTTCATCGCCCATTTATGCAGCCTACACCTTCGCTGCATCACCATCTCCTCCAGCTCCAGTATCCTTCACATGATCCTTGCCACTACCACCAGCCTCGATTGCCAGAACCTCTTCAGCCTCTTCTTCATCCTCCAACTCAGCCAGCCTAGCCTTCCAGCCCTCCATGTCCCAATTGCTCCTGTCAAAGGCAGGATCCTGAGCTTCTTGGGCCATCTGCAGCTTGGTCTTGTACATGGCAATGGCAGCGGAGACTTTAGCATCCTCCGTGATCTCGTGCTTCTCATAGTCAGCATTGATCTGGGCTGCAACCATCTGAGTTTTGGCATCATTGAGATCCTTTTCGAGGGAAGCAATTTTGTGATCCTTGAGCACCGCCACTTTTTGGAGGTCAGAGTATTTCTCCTCAAGCTCTTCGACGGTCCCAACATAGTCCTCGATTTCAGCAAATTTCTGCAAAGAAGACAATGTAAAGTTAGGATCACATGATCCTCAAGTGGATAGGATAACTAAGCTAAGCCAGTGATCCTTACATCTGCAAAGTACTCGAGGAACTGATGGCGGATCAGAGGCAAGCCTTCTAGGTTGTCAGCTTCAGAGGTCTTCCTTTTCTTTCCACCTCTTACCTTTGAAGTGGTTGCCTTGGGGATTATGACGGAGGGGCTAGCAGCAGACCTTTTCTTTGAGGATCGGACAATGTCAAGATCAATGACACTGAATTTGGAGGCAGATCTTGAAGGTTTTCCAGCGCCTACACACCCAAAACAGATAAGTATCCTTATCCTATTTCTATTTAACTATTTACTTAAACATTTAACTATACAAAAAATAGGATACTTACTCGACATAGTGACAGAACCTGAGGATACTTCCTGAGAATCCTGGGTGTTTGTTTTAAATGATATTCTTGCAGGATCAAGTCTCCGGAAAGCGGTAAGCCTTTCCTTTGTTGCAGGTGTTGTGATGAGGTGTGCGACAGTAATAGCTGCAAGATAGAAACAAAAGGACGTTAGTGATCCTTAAACAAAAACAAGGTCATCTGGTGATCCTTCTCAGGATCCTCTATCCTACCATGGGTGCTCCACTTCCTTGGCAGATCCTTTCCATCAGAGATAGAATCCCTTCTGACAAAGAAGAATCGCCGTTTCCAGTTGGTATCATTCTTAGTGTCTTTGAAGATGGGGTGTTCTTCACCGGGTTTATGCTTGAGTAGATATCGGTGGGATCCAAATGTTACGAGGTCATATATCTCTGCCAACTCCGACATTCCCAGAGCAATTCCTTCTTGCTCAATGATCCTTTCAAGGGTATATAAGACCCTCTAGATCATTGGCATAGCTTGAGTGTAGGAGATGCCGGTGAGGGAGAAGAAAGACTGGGTGAATTCAGGGAAAGGATATGAGTATCCTATTGTGAATGGTGTGACCGGGAAAGCTACCCATGTTTCAGAAATATAATCACTTAGAACGGTGGGATCAAATGGTTTGAAATCGGTGTTTGCCGGAAAACAATGGCGGATTCTGTCTATTTGTGGATCAGTGAAGCAGCATCTTTCTTTCGCTGAATCTTTGATGATCCCCTGGCTCTTAAGAGGACTGTCTTTTGTGTGATCCTTAGCTGGAGAGGATCTTAGCATCATCTTGGTCATGAGGGTAGAGAAGAAGATGAACAGAGAAAGAAAACGTAAAGAGAGAAGAGGAAGAGAGATACCTGCTTGATCTTCGGATGTGGATTTAAAGGGAGTTTCTCTTGAATTTAAATGCGAGTTGATCCCTATCTCTAACTTCAATTTATAATGATGGTCTTGCAGGATAGTCACTTCAGTGACGTCAGGATGGTAACGGCTAGTCCGATAACAACGGCTAGTTATCCGTTGATTCATTACGGATAAGAACAAAAAATATAACTCGTTTATTTACATAATTACTCCTTATATTTTGGGGGCAATTGTTAGGGGAGGATTTTCCAATGATCAATGATCCTCAATTACTGTTTGGTTTAGTGATCCTCACTTCTGTTAGAATTAGTGATCCTCAGAAGTGTTGCAGGATCAGGATCATGGATCATCTTAAGGATCCTTATGCTAATGATTGTCTACTTTGAATATGATGATGTTTTGCAGGAACACGAGCTTGGACTTGGTCTTAGTTACGGGGTATGATGCTTGAAATGTGGAACAATGATAAGGATCACTTCAATGTAAATTGCACAAACGACACAAGGATTTATACGGGGAAAAAGCCCTTGATCAAGAATTGATCTCCGGCATAAAAAACCCCGGGTGATGGAAACTACCGATCACCAAGCTCAAATAAATCAATAAATGTTTACAACTTCGGATAGTAACGAGCTAGGTACAAGGATCACTACGGTGAAATGTGTAAAAGTGTGTAAACACTGTTAAGTGTTTGTCGAGAGCTTCAAGAGTGCGATTGTATGAGAGTGTGTGTAGCTGAAAATGGCTAAGTGTTCTAATTCTAGCTCGTCACCCCTTTAAAAATAGAAGTTAGCTATAATAATAAACTATCCGACTTTTGTGCCAAGCTCCCACGTTCTCCACAACGTCCATTTCCAGTCAAACGTGTGCGAAATACCCGTGGAATATTCCATAGAAACGTTGCCAAGACCAAGTCAAGCTTATTACTCCTGCAAAATAATACGAAACATAAACAAACAATCGTTAGTATGAGGATCCTTAAGGTGATCCATGATCCTGATCCTGAAGCTCTTCTGAGGATCACTATCTGTCACAGAAGAAAGGATCACTAATTAGGATAACAAATAAGGATCACTAATTGTTAGAAAATCCTCCCCTAACAATTGCCCCCAAAATATAAGGAGTGATATGTAAAATGAGCGAGTTATATTTTCTTGATCTTATCCACAACTAACAATCGTAAATATAGCCGTTATTGTAGAACTATCCGTTGCAACCATGACGTCACAGAAGTGACAACCCTGCACAATCATGATTATAAATAGGAGATAGAGATAGGATCGATTGCATTTAAAATTTCAGAGAGACTCCCTTTATAACTGCATTCCGAAGATAAACAGGTATTCTCTCTTCATCTTCTTCATTCTCTTACTCTGTTTTCCGTTTCTTTCCACCATTCTATCAAAGATGTTACTCCGGAACTCCCCAGCTAAGGATCACCCGAAAAACAGCCCTCCGAAAAGCCAGGGGATCATCGAAGATTCCATAAAAGAACGCTGCTGTTTCAATGATGCACAGATTGATAGGATCCGCCACTGCTTCCCGGCGAACACCGAGTTTAGACCTTTTGATCCCAATGTCCTGAGTGATCATATTTCCGACAAGTGGGTTGCTTTTCCTGTCACTCTGTTCACCATAGGCTATACATATCCTTTTCCAGCCTTCACCCAATCTTTCTTTTCCCTAACCGGCATCTCTTATATCCAAGCCATGCCGATGATTTGGAGGGTTTTGTATACCCTTGAAAGGATCATCGAGCAGGAAGGGATAGACCTAGGAATGTCAGAGCTGGGAGAGCTGTAAGATCTTACTACCTTTGGTTCTCATCGCTATTTGTTTAAACGTAAACCTGGTGAGGAACACCCGATCTTCAAGGCTACCAAGAATGATGCTAACTGGAAGCGGCATTTCTTTTTCGTCAGGAGAGATTCTATTGAGGACGGAAAGGATCTACCCAAGAAATGGGCTACCCATGGTAGGGTGGAGGATCCTGAGAAGGATCACCAGAGAGCTTTCTTTTGATATAAGGATCACTTATATATTTTTGCTTTCTTGTTATGCAGCTATCACCGTCTCACACCTCAGATTGTCTCCTGCTGCCAAAGAGAGACTCATCGCTTTCAAGAAACTTGATCCTGAAGCAAGAACTTTCAAGACAACAACCCAAGATTCTCAGGAGGTATCCTCAGGCTCTGTCACGATGTCAAGTAAGTATCTTTGTTTAAAATTTAAATAAATAGTGAAATATAAGTTAATTGAAGATACTTATCTAGTTTTGGTTGTGTAGGTGCTGGAAAATCCACCAAGCCTGCTTCTCAATTCGACACGGCTGACCTTGATACTGTTAGACCCAGGAAGAAGAGGTCCACTACCAGTCCTAGCATCTCCATTCCCAAGGCACCCACTAAAGGAAGGGGTGGCAAAAAGAGAAAGACCTCCGAGGCTGAGGATCTGCAGGGTCTGCCTCTGATCCGTCACCAATTCCTCGAGTACTTCAATGATGTAAGGATCACTGTATCTGCCTGTATATCCTGCTGGCATATCCTGCTGACATATCCTGCTGATTTGAGGATCACTTGGTCCTGACCTTATCTTTTATCCCCTTTGCATAAATTCACTGAGATTGAGGACTATGTGGGGAACGTCGAGGAGCAGGACAAGAAGATTGCTGACCTCCAACAGGTTGCAGTGCTTAAGGACCTCAAAATTGCTGATCTTTAGAAGGAACTCCAAGATGCCAAGACTAAGACGGCTAAACTTCTGATTGACCTTGACTATGAAAAGCATGACCTCATAGAAGGTGCAAAGGTCTCTGCTGCCATCACAATGTATCAGACAAAACTGAAGATGGCCCAGGAAGCTCAAGATCCTAACTTTGACAGAAGCAGCTGGGATGTTGAGGGCTGGAAAGCAAGGTTGGCTGATCTTGAAGATGATGAGGAAGCTGAGGAAGTTTTGGCGATTGAGGCTGGAGGCAAGGGTGAAGGTGGTGAAGCAAGTGGAGCCGGAGGTGGTGATGCAGGGAAGGTTTAGGATGCATGATTGGGCGATGATGGAAACTTCTAGACATAGCCGGAGCCCAATTTTTTAGTTTGATGGTTGTTTTGTTGAACAATTTAATGGTTTATACTGAACAATAGCTTTTAGGATTAAGGATCATGTATGATCCTTTGGACAATAGGCAGGATTGCAAATGGTGGAGGGATCCTCTGTTTGGGGGATGAAGCCATTGTGATCCTGTCGCCTTTATATTCCTGCACTACTTTTGAACTTATTATCATGGACACCCTTTACCTACCCCAGCGGACGGGCCACGTTTTGCTGGTAGATGCTCGGGGTATGTGATTTTGACAACCTTTTAAGGGTTAGTCTTTTGTTAATAAATAAAACCTTAATCTTTTGTCGCTTATCTTGTGTTGTTATCCTTTTTGTTTCTTTAATTCTCCTTTGTTTTGATGCACACTTACTGAGGATCCAAGTTAGGATCCTAACCATAATCAGGATAACTATAAGATAAATCTTAGAGAGAAGTAAGGATCAGGGATCCCTAGTTGTTTATCTTCAAGGACCTGAAATAGAGCATAACTTGGGACTAAGCCAATATAAGATAAGAGTTAGCAACTGGGGACAAGCCCAAGGATAACTGGGGACAAGCCCAAGGGTAACTGGGGACAAGCCCAAGGATAACTGGGGACAAGCCCAAGGATAACTAGGGACAAGCCCAAGGATCGTATATAAACTGGAGTATGGCCCTAACTGGCGACTATCCAAACTTAGTGACATGAAAATGTCAAAACCTTAGCTAATGTGAAAACGTTAGAAACCTTAGGAACGGATGTATGGTACGTCTACCATTATACGTAGGATCCTAGGTATAGCCAGTACAATGGAATTATCAGCCCCTAAAGCGAGTACTGGTCCCACTGCCTTGAACTATACCAGGATCATCATGCGCTACAGGCGGAACTGGGGTCAAGCCCAAATAACTGGGGTTAAACCCAAAGGACGGATTGCTTCTGCAGATAACCAATACTTTGCTAAGGATTCCTGAACTTTCAAAACTTAAAATCACGTGAGAGATGGATAAAGGACACATGATCCTTTTCCTTATATGAGAAAATAAAGAAATGAAATAGTTCAAGATTAGGATATTACCAAAGTAAGGATCACCGATACTTTAAGGATCCTTCAAGGATACCCCTAACGCAAGGATCATCTGTGCCATGAGGATCCTACTCACATGAAATATTCCTTCAAGTGGACAGCATTCCAAGCTCTTGGAAGCAAATCACCTTCCATGGTTAGCAATCTATATGCCCCCTTTCCTGCTTCAGCTTCAATCAAATAAGGGCCTTCCCATTTTGGAGCCAATTTTCCATCAGCAGGATTGGTGGTATTCTGAAATGCCTTCCTTAATACCATATCTCCAACTTGAAACTTCCTGATCCTGACATTTTTGTTGTAAGCACCAGCTATTCTTTGTTGATAACTTGCCATCCTTATCCTAGCCAGATCCCTGATTTCTTCAATAGTATCCAGGTCTTGAGCCAAGTTCTCATCATTTTCTTCAGGGTCACAAGTACTTGTACTAGCAGTTGGAACCACCATTTCTGTTGGGATCACTGATTCTGCCCCAAATACCAAAGAGAATGGCGTTTGACCAGTAGCATTCTTAGGGGTTGTCCTATCAGCCCAAAGCACATAAGGTAGTTCTTCTGCCCATTTCCCTTTCTTGGATCCAAGCTTCTTCTTCAAATTTTTGATGATGATCTTGTTGGATGATTCTGCTTGACCATTAGCTTGTGGGTGGACTGGTGTTGATGTTATCATCTTAATCCCCCAGCTGTCACAAAAGTTAGTGGTTCTGCCCCCAATAAATTGGGAACCATTATCACATATAATTTCAGAAGGAATTCCAAATCTAGTTATAATATTTCTTTTAATGAAGGATATAACTTCCTTTTCTCTGACTTGGGCAAAGGCTTCAGCCTCTATCCACTTGGAAAAGTAATCAGTCATAGCTAGCATGAACACTTTTCCACCAGGTGCCTTAGGGAGCTTTCCAACTATATCCATACCCCATCTCATAAATGGCCAAGAGGAGGATATAGGATGCAACAATTCAGCTGGTTGATGAAGGATATTGCTGTGTCTCTGACAAGGATCACATCTCTTAGCATACTCCACAGCATCTCTCTTCATGGTTGGCCAGTAGTATCCTGTCCTCAGGATCCTTGAGAATAATGCCCTGCCCCCAGTGTGGTTTCCACAATCTCCTTCACGGAAGTCTTTTAAAACTTCTAGGATTTCAGGATCCTCAATGCATCTCAAGTATGGTCCTGCAAGAGATCGTCTATACAACATATTATTTAAAATTGTGAATTGAGATACCTTAATTTTGAAAGCCCTAGGGTTTTCTCCTGTAGGAATCTCTCCATGTTGTAAGTATCTCATGATTGGTGAGATCCATGATCCTGAATGGGATTGAGTATCCTCACTAGGGATAACTGCAGAATTATTTCCTATCTCCAAAGCCACGTGATCCTCGATAGCCGGGGTCAGGATATGGATAATAGGGATCTTGATATCCTCCGGGATCTTCAAAGATGATCCTAAGTTAGCCAATGCATCAGCTTCTGTATTTTCTTCCCTTGGTACCTGTGTCAAACTAAAGGAAACAAAAGAGAGTGCCAATTCTTTGACTATCTCTAAATATTTGGTTAACTTTTCACCTTTAACAGCATATGATCCATTAAAGTGGTTTGTAATTAACAATGAGTCTACATATACCTCAAGATACCTGATCCCCATATGCTTAGCAATTTGCAAACCAGCAATTAAGGATTCATATTCAGCCTCATTGTTAGTGGTTTGGAACTCACAAGCTATAGAGTGGGTATTATGTCCCCCTGTGGCGATTTTAGTAGTATTCCAAGCCCTGTGCCTTTTACATTTGAGGATCCATCAGTATAGAGTATCCAAGGATCCTTAGTCTCCTCTAGCTGCTGGACTTCTAACTCAGCTTCTTTTTGTAAATCACTACTGAAATCAGCCACAAAGTCAGCTAATGCTTGGGATTTGATGGCTGTCCTAGGCTCATATCTTATATCATATGCACTTAGCTTCACTGCCCACTTAGCCATCCTTCCTGACATCTCTGGTTTCCTGAGGACATTCTTAATTAGGAAATTAGTTTTAACAACAATAACATGAGTTTCAAAATAATGTCTCAACTTAGTGGATGCCATAATTAATGCAAGAATAAGCTTTTCAAGGTGTGAATACCTGGATTCGGCATCAAGTAAACTTTTACTTACATAATAGACAGGATGTTGTGTACCTTCATGATCCTTAACAAGGACCGCACTTACTGCTTTTGAGGATACTGCAAGATACAAGGATAGCACATCGCATTTTTCTGGTTTCATCAAGGTCGGGGCTGAGGATAGGTAATCTTTGAGAGCTCTTAAGGCATTTTCATGCTTCTCAGTCCACTCAAATTTCTTGTTCTTCCTTAGGATATCATAGAATTCTTTGCACTTCTCGGAGGACTTGGATATAAATCTGTTCAAGACTGCTATCCTTCCTGTTAGCCTTTGAACATCCTTAGCATTGGCCGGAGATTTGATGTTCACTATTGCTTTGATTTGTTCCGGGCTAGCTTCAATGCCTCTCTTCGTCACCATATATCCTAAGAATTTACCTGCTTTAACACCAAAGTGACATTTTGAAGGATTAAGCTTCATGTTATATTTGTCAAGGATATCGAATGCTTCCTCCAAGTCTCTTTGGTGATCCTCAGCTTTTAAGGATTTTACCACCATATCATCTATGTAAACCTCCATAGTTTGTCCAATCTGATCCTTGAACATCATATTCACCAGCCTTTGATATGTTGCACCTGCATTTCTTAATCCGAACGGCATAGCAATATAGCAGTATATACCAGTTGGAGTCATGAAGGCTGTATCCTCTTGGTCGGATGGTTCCATTTGGATTTGTTGGAATCCAGATGAAGCATCCATAAAAGTTAACAGTTCATGACCCGCAGTTGCATCCACCATGGAGTCAATGTGGGGTAAAGGGAAAGGATCCTTGGGACATGCCTTATTTAAATCGGTAAAGTCGACACATACCCTCCACTTTCCGTTTTTCTTTTGAACAACAACCACATTGGCCAACCATCTTGGATACTTGACCTCTCTAATCATACCTGCCCGGAGCAATTTCTCTACCTCTTCCTGGATGATGGCATTTCTTTCTGGTGCAAATTTCCTTCTCCTTTGATGGATTGGTTTGAAGGACCTATCAATGCCAAGTTTGTGAGTGATTACATCTTTAGATATACCTGTCATATCTTCATGTTTCCATGCAAAGGTAGTCTTTCTCCTTTTGAGGAAGGATACAAGGTCTTCTTTCATTTCGCTAAGGATCCCTGATCCGATATAGATTTTGGATTCAGGATCATGAGGATCCATGAGGATTTCTACCACATCCTGCTCTCTTGCCTCCAAGACATCCCTTGGAGGATACTTTGATTGCTATTGCTCCCTTGACTTTGAGGCTGGTTTCATCGATGAAGTATAGCAATTCTTAGCCTCCTACTGATCACTATCAATCGTGACTATTCCCCAAGCACTAGGGAGCTTCACACATTGATGGTAAGTAGATGGGACTGCCTTCATATCGTGTATCCAGGGCCTGCCAAGGATAACATTACAACAAGATAAACAGTCAATAATACAAAAAAATTTATAAGAGTGTAGGCCTTCGATGTATATTGGGAGTTTAATGTCCCCCAGGGTATTCTTAGTTTCGCCACTAAATCCCACGAGCACGGAGGATCTTGGTATGATGTCGGATTCAGGAATACCCATCTTCTTCAGAACATCAAGCTGGATAATGTTCACTGAGCTTCCTCCGTCTATTAGGATCCTGCGGATAAAATGGTTAGAAATGAAAAGAGTAATAACTAAACCATCATGGTGAGGATCCTGGATATCAACACGATCATGCTCATCAAAGGTTATGACTTTTCCTTCGGAGACACTTGATGTTCGAACGGGTCTTTCTCCATTATCCATTTTAGTTTCCTTTGCATGCCTTTTAGCTGCTGAGAAGGATGTGCCACAAATGTCTGATCCTCCAGAAAGAAAGTTTATTACTTGTGCATCTGCTGGAGGGGCTGGAGCCTTCTCAGGGATCCTTTCAGGATCCTGAGTCCTTGACTTTTTTCTTCCCAACAATTCTTTTAGATGCCCCTTGCTCAACAAGTATCCAATTTCCTTTCTCAGTGTAATGCATTCTTCTGTGAGATGCCCAAAATCTTCCTGGTATGCACACCACTTTGATTTATCCTTAGTTGCAGCTGGCCTATCATTTTTTCTGGGCCATCTAGCTTTATCACCTAGATTCTGCATCGCAAGGATTAGTTCATTGTTATCAACAGAAAAACAATATTCAGAAATTGGAGGATAATCCTCATTATCCTCTTCCTGATCAACAGCATGCACATTCTGGTTATCAGATCTGTTATAGGATCTGAACTTGTTGTTCCAGAATGAGGATCCTTGCTTATCTTGCTTTGAGGATCCTGCTAACCTCTCCTGGATCCTCTTGTCATCCTCTAGCCGGATGAACCTAAGTGCCCGGGTTCTTACCTCATCTTGGTTCCTGCATGGTGTCATAACAAGATCATCATAGAACAATGAATCCCTAAGCAATCCCATTTTAAAGGCCTCAACAGCCGTGGCTATATCCAAGTTGGGAATGTCTAAGGATTCTTTACTGAATTTGGTAATGTAATCCCTTAATGATTCATTATGACCCTGGGTTATCCTATATAGATCACTAGTTAATCGTTCAAATTTTCTACTACAAGAGAACTGATTATTAAATAGGTTAACTAGATTAGCAAATGAGGTAATAGAGTAGGGGGAAGACTTAGCAGCCATTTGAGAGCTGATCCAGTAAGAGTGGATCCGAATCCTTTGCACAGGCATGCTTCCTTTAACCTTTCTGGGATTGGATTGATCTCCATCCTCTCCCTGTATTGTGCTATGTGTTCTTCAGGATCCGTCGAACCATCATATAGCTTCATGGTTGGCACATGGAACCTCTTGGGTATCTCAGCATCACAGATTGGTGGTGCAAAACGAGATATCTTGTGGCTCCCATCTGCAATCTCTGGGATAGGTTTGACCACTCCTGGAACACTTGATATCATATCCTTCAACTTTTGCAATTCTCTGGCCATGGCATGATTGATTCCTGGATCCTGCATAAGGCCATGGTTAGTAGTATAAGAATTATTAAAAGTGTTACCTCCCATTGGATTCATATTAGGAAGAATGGATGTTAATCCATATTGTTGGGGCTCTGGAATGATCGAAGGACCAGTAGAAGCATTGGTCTGCATTGGAATAAAATCTCCGTGATGGACATCTGAACTTCCTGTTTGCAAACTCCTCAAGGATCCTGGTATTTGGAAGGAACCCTGAAACTGGGACGATCCTGGAACAAAGGAGGATCCTTGAACCTGGGATGATCCTGGAACAAAGGAGGATCCTTGAACCTGGGATGATCCTGGAACAAAGGAGGATCCTGGAACCTGGGATGATCCTGGAACAATGGAGGATCCTTGAACCGGGGATGATCCTGGAACAAGGGAGGATCCTTGAACCTGGGATGATCCTGGAACAAAGGAGGATCCTTGAACCTGGAATGATCCTGGAACAAAGGAAGATCCTTGAATCTGGTGCGCTCCTGAGTATCCTCCTGAATTCATGAAGGATCCCAAGTGCTGAGGATAGGATCCTGCTGGCTGGAAATTTGAACCTGATGCCTGGGTCACTGTTGTTGTTCCGTAGTGCACTCCTTTCGGTCCACCCACATATTGAACATCTGGAACCACTGATGGCTGAGAAGTAATCACCGGAGTATCAAAATTCAAAGATTTGGGCACCAGTGGGGAATGATCCTCTGCCGTTTTCTTTTGTTTCTTGAGATCTCCGATTTCTTTGAGAATCCTTTCATTGGTCTTGTCATGTTGCTGTATATGATCCTTCATCTGCAAAATCAAAGTAAACATGTCACTAGTAGTGGGAGTGTAAGAAGCAGAAGAAGTTGGAGGTTTGGAGAAAATGGGAGTTGGTTTCTTCTCGGCATTTTTCTGAGGTCCAGAAGGTGGTGGAGGCAAAGGTGGAATGCCCTAAGATGAATTGGCCGCAGACACTGCAGTAGAGGTATTCTTCAATGATGAAGCCATGTATTTGTATGCAATGAACCGGAATGATCACCAACAGAAAAATTTCTTAGGAATGAGGCACCAATTGCCCCACGGTGGGCGCCAAACTGTTTTGGTCAAAAATCTGATGAGGATAATGTAACCAAACTCTTAGTTACGGGGTATGATGCTTGAAATGTGGAACAATGATAAGGATCACTTCAATGTAAATTGCACAAACGACACAAGGATTTATACGGGGAAAAAGCCCTTGATCAAGAGTTGATCCCCGGCACAAAAAACCCCGGGTGATGGAAACTACCGATCACCAAGCTCAAATAAATCAATAAATGTTTACAACTTCGGATATTAACGAGCTAGGTACAAGGATCACTATGGGGAAATGTGTAAAAGTGTGTAAAAACTGTTAAGTGTTTGTCGAGAGCTTCAAGAGTGCGATTGTATGAGAGTGTGTGTAGCTGAAAATGGCTAAGTGTTCTAATTCTAGCTCGTCACCCCTTTAAAAATAGAAGTTAGCTATAATAACAAACTATCCGACTTTTGTGCCAAGCTCCCACGTTCTCCACAACGTCCATTTCCAGTCAAACGTGTGCGAAATACCCGTGGAATATTCCATAGTAACGTTGCCAAGACCAAGTCAAGCTTATTACTCCTGCAAAATAATAGGAAACATAAACAAACAATCGTTAGTATGAGGATCCTTAAGGTGATCCATGATCCTGATCCTGAAGCTCTTCTGAGGATCACTATCTATCACAGAAGAAAGGATCACTAATTAGGATAACAAATAAGGATCACTAATTGTTAGAAAATCCTCCCCTAACACACGTGCATGGAAAAAATGGACGTTATGGAGGTCGTGGGGGACTTGCACCAAATGCGGAATGTTTGTTAGCTTAGATATTTTCCATTTTTAAAAGGGGTAGCGAGCTAAATAGAAGACACTTGGCTATTTTTTGGCTAAACACACACTCTTGCAACTGCTCTCATCAGCTCTCGATAATTCACTTGGCGATTACAAACTTTTTTACACAATACACTATAGTTATCCCTGTAATTAGCTCGCTATCATCCGAAGTTGTAATACATTTCTTGTTTAATCTGAGTTGGTGATCGGTAGTTTCCATCACCCAAGGTTTTTTATGCCAGAGATCATTCATTGATCAAGGGTTTTTTCCTCGTATAAATCTTTGTGTCACTTGTTCATTACATTTCAGAGTGATCCTTAGTGTTGTTCATTCATTCAAGCATCATACCTCACAACAGAAAGTTTGGTTGCATTATCATTGCTTGATTTTTGACCAAAACAATACCTGCATCCTGCAAATATCCACTATTGTTAGTGTTTTGGTCAAAAAATCTGTTGAGGATATTGCAACCAAACTCTATGTTATAGGGGTATGATGCTGATTATGTAATAGCGATGAGGATCACTTCAATGTAGATTTGCACAAACAACACAAGGATTTATACGGGGAAAAAGCCCTTGATCAAGAGTCGATCTCTGGCACAAAAAACCCCGGGTGATGGAAACTACCGATCACCAAGCTCTAATAAATGATTAAATGTTTACAACTTCGGATAGTAACGAGCTAGGTACAAGGATCACTATCGTGAAATGTGTACAAGTGAGTAAAAATGAATGTGTGTTCGTCGAGAGCTTCAAGTGTGCGAGTATACGAGTGTGTGTAACTGAGAAATGACTAAGTGTTTTTCTACCAGCTCGTTACCCCTTTTAAAATAGAAATCTAACTACCAAACTAACTATCCGACTTTCGTGCCATGCCTCCACGTTCTCCACAACGTCTATTTTTGGTCAAGCACGTGCAGAATAGTTTGGGAATATTCTCCAGGAATGTCGCCAAGACTTGGTCAAGCTTGTTATACCTGCGAGATGCTACAAAACATAAGTAAACAATCGTCAGTACGAGGATCCTTAAAGTGATCCATGATCCTGATCCTAAAGCCCTTCTGAGGATCACCACCTGTCACAGAAGTAAGGATCACTAATTAGGATAACGAATAAGGATCACTAATTGTTAGAAAATCCTCCCCTAACAATTGCCCCCAAAATATAAGGAGTAATTTGTAAAATTGGCGAGTTATATTTTCTTGATCTTATCCGCAACTAACTAACTGATATATAGCCGTTAAAATAGAACTAGCCGTTGCGATGATGATGTCACGGAAGTGACAATCCTGCAGAATCATAATTATAAATAGAGATATAGATAGGATCATTATGCATTCAAATTCGAAAGAAACTCCCTTTAAATTCTCAGTCGACGATCGATCAGGTATTTCTTTCTCCTCTTTCTTCCTCTCTTACTCTGTTTTTCTTTCTTTATCTCCATCACTTCGAAAATGTTGCTCCGAAGTTCTCTGGCCAAGGATCACAAAAAGGATAGCCCTTTGAAGAGTCAAAAGATCATCAAAGACTCAGTGAACGAGAGGTGTTGCTTTAACGATGCACAAGTAGATAACATCCGTCATCGTTTTCCGGCGAATGCCTTTTTCAGACCTTTCGATCCAACTGCCCTGAGCGACTATGTTTCAGAAACATGGGTTGCCTTTCCAGTTACTCCATTTGCCATAGGATATACCTATCCCTTCCCAGAATTTACACAATCCTTCTTTTCTCTTACCGGCATCTCTTACATCCAAGCCATGCCGATGATTTGGAGGGTTTTGTATACCCTGGAGAGGATCATCGAGCAGGAGGGTATTGATTTAGGCATGTCAGAGCTGACACAATTGTATGATGTTACCACCTTTGGATCCCACCGTTATCTGTTCAAACGAAAACCCAGTGCAGAACATCCCCTTCTTAAAGTCACCAAGAACGACAAAGACTGGAAACGTCGCTTCTTCTTTGTGAGAAGGGATACCATCCCAGATGGAAAGCATTTACCAAGGGAGTGGTCCACCAATGGTAGGACAGAGGATCCTGAGAAGGATCACCGGGTAGACTTGTTTTCGTAATAGGATCACTAACCCCTTTTGTCTGGTATCATGCAGCTATTTCTGTCTCACACATCATCACATCACCTGAAACCAAGGATAGGCTCGCTGCTTTCTGGAAGCTTGATCCTGAAACAAGGACATTCAAGATAGACACCCAAGTCTCACAAGAAGTATCCTCAGGTTCCATTACCATGTCAAGTAAGTATCCTGCCTTTTACATAGTTTGAATATTAGAATAAATAAATAAATTGAAATAGGATAAGGATACTCATCTTGCTATGAATGTGTAGGCGCTGGAAAATCTGCCAAGCCTGTATCCCAGTTCAACACAGCTGACCTTGATGTCGTACGATCCAGGAAGAAAAGATCCACTACCAGTCCTAGCATCTCCATTCCAAAGGCACCCACTAAAGGAAAGGGTGTCAAGAAGAGGAAAACTTCTGATGCTGAGGATCTTCAAGGCCTACCACTGATCCGCCACCAGTTCCTTGAATACTTCAATGAAGTAAGGATCCTTAATTCTGCCTAGGTATCCTACTCGTATAAGGATCACTTGATCTTGAACTGCTTTATTCTTTTCTTTTCAGAAATTTGCTGAGATTGAGGATTACGTGGGGAATGTTGAGGAGCAGGACAAGAAAATTGCTGACCTCCAACAGGTTGCCATGCTCAAGGACCTTGCACTTGCTGATCTTCGGAAGGAACTCCAAGATGAGAAGACCAAGACGGCTAAGCTTCTGATTGACCTTGACTATGAGAAGCATGATCTCATAGAAAATGCTAAGGTCTCTGCCGCCATCACGATGTATCAGACAAAATTGAAGATGGCCCAGGAAGCTCAGGATCCTAGTTTTGACAAAAGCAGCTGGGATGTTGAGGGTTGGAAGGCAAGGCTGGCTGATCTTGAGGATGATGACGATGAGGCAACTGAGGTCTTGGCAATTGAGGCAAGTGGCAGTGGAAAGGATCTGATGAAGGATACTGCAGCTGGAGGGGAAGAGGATGCGGCGAAGGCATAGGCTGCATGGATGGGCGATGAAGGACATTTCTAGACGTAGCCGGAGCCCATTTTTTAATGTTTAATAGCTTGTTTTGGTTATGGTGTTTTTGCTGAACAATGATGGCTTGTACTTGAACAATAGGCTTTAGGATTAAGGATCATGTATGATCCTCTAGACAATAGGCAGGATTGCATATGGTGGAGGGATCCTCTGTTTGGGGGATGAAGCCATTGTGATCCTGCCGCCTTTATATTCCTGCACTAACTTTGAACTTATTATCATGGACACCCTTTACCTACCCCAGCGGACGGGCCACGTTTTGCTGGTAGATGCTCGGGTAGGTAATTTTGACAACCTTTCAAGGGTTAGTCTTTTGTTAATAAATAAAATCTTAATCTTTTGTCGCTTATCTTGTGTTGTTATCCTTGTGTTTCTTTGATTTCCCTTTATTTTGATGCATATTTATTGAACGAATAATTTTGAATTGAAAATACTTAGGATATGATCCACAATCAGATATCCTTTAGTTAAAGAATCTCAGAAAGCAATATGTTTTAAGGATCATAAGTCTAGTTGTCAAACTTCAAGGGTTATTTAAATAAATAATGAATAGAATTAAAAATAGTTAAGGATCATACCTGAGGATCCAAGTTAGGATCCTAACCATAATAAGGATAACTACAAGATAAACTTTAGAATAAAGTAAGGATCAAGGATCCCTAGTTGCCTATCTTCAAGAACCTGAAATAGAGCATCACTTGGGACTAAGCCAATATAAGATAAGAATTAGCAACTGGGGACAAGCCCAAGAATAACTGGGGACAAGCCCAAGGATAACTGGGGACAAGCCCAAGGATCATATGTAAACTGGAGTCTGGCCCTAACTGGCGACTATCCAAACTTAGTGACATGAAAATGCCAAAACCTTAGCTAACGTGAAGACGTTAGAAAACCTTAGCTAACGTGAAAACGTTAGAACCTTATGAACGGATGTATGGTACGTCTACCATTATACGTAGGATCCTAAGCATAGCCAGAACAATGGAATTATCAGCCCCTAAAACGAGTACTGGTCCCAATGCCTTGAACTATACCAGGATCATCGTGCGCTACTGGCGAAACTGGGGTCAAGCCCAAATAACTGGGGTTAAACCCAAGGAACGGATTGCTTCAGCAGATAACCAATGTTATGCTAAGGATACCTGAACTTTCAAAACTCAAATTCACGTGAGAGATGGATAAAGGATACATGATCCTTATCCTTATATGAGAAAATAAAGAAATGAATTAGTTCAAGTTTAGGATATTACCTAAGTAAGGATCATCGATGCTTTGAGGATCCTTTAAGGATATCCCTATTGTGAGGATCATCTGTGCCACTAGGATCCTGCTCACATGAAATATTTCTTCAAGTGGACAGCATTCCAGGCTCTTGGTAGCAAATCACCTTCCATGGTTAACAATCTATATGCCCCCTTTCCTGCTTCAGCTTCAATCAAATAAGGACCTTCCCATTTTGGAGCCAACTTCCCATCAGCAGGATTGGTGGTATTTTGGAATGCTTTCCTTAATACCATATCTCCAACTTGAAACCTCCTGATCCTGACATTCTTGTTGTAAGCACCAGCCATCCTTTGCTGATAACTGGCCATCCTTATCCTAGCCATATCCCTGATTTCTTCAATAGTATCCAGGTCTTGAGCCAAGTTCTCATCATTCTCCTCAGGATCACGGGTACTTGTTCTAGCAGTTGGAACCACCATTTCTGTTGGGATCACTGATTCTGCCCCAAATACCAAAGAGAATGGCGTTTCACCAGTAGCATTCTTAGGAGTTGTCCTATCAGCCCAGAGCACATAGGGTAGTTCTTCTGCCCATTTCCCTTTCTTGGATCCAAGCTTCTTCTTCAAATTGTTGATGATGATCTTGTTAGATGATTCTTCCTGACCATTAGCTTGTGGGTGGACTGGTGTTGATGTTATCATCCTAATCCCCCAGCTGTCACAAAAGTTAGTGGTTCTGCCCCCAATAAATTGGGAACCATTATCACCTATAATCTCAGAAGGAATACCAAATCTAGTTATAATATTTCTTTTAATGAAGGATATAACTTCCTTTTCTCTGACTTGGGCAAAAGCTTCAGCCTCTATCCACTTGGAGAAGTAATCAGTCATAGCAAGCATGAATACTTTTCCACCAGGTGCCTTAGGGAGCTTACCAACTATATCCATACCCCATCTCATAAATGGCCAAGAGGAGGATATAGGATGCAATAATTCAGCTGGTTGATGAAGGATATTGCTGTGTCTCTGGCAAGGATCACATCTTCTGGCATACTCCACAGCATCTTTCTTCATGGTTGGCCAGTAGTATCCTGTCCTCAGGATCCTTGAGAATAATGCCCTGCCCCCAGTGTGGTTTCCACAATCTCCTTCATGGAAGTCTTTTAAAACTTCTTGAACTTCAGGATCCTCAATGCATCTCAAGTATGGTCCTGCAAGAGATCGTTTATACAACATATTATTCATAATTGTGAATTGAGATACCTTAGATTTGAAAGCCCTAGGGTTTTCTTCTGTAGGAATCTCTCCACGTTGTAAGTATCTCATAATTGGTGAGATCCATGATCCTGATCCTGAATGGGATTGAGTACCCTCACAAGGGATAATTGCAGAATCATTTCCTATCTCCATAGCCTCGTGATCCTCGATAGCCGGGGTTAGGATATGGATAATAGGAATCTTGATATCCTCCGGGGTCTTCAAGGATGATCCTAAGTTAGCCAATGCATCAGCTTCTGTATTTTCTTCCCTTGGTACCTGTGACAAACTAAAGGAAACAAAAGAGAGTGCCAAACTTTTGACTATCTCCAAATACTTGGTTAGCTTTTCACCTTTAACAGAATATGATCCATTAAAGTGGTTTGTAATCAACAAAGAATCTACGTGTACCTCAAGATACCTGATCCCCATATGCTTTGCAATTTGTAAACCAGCAATTAGGGCTTCATATTCAGCCTCATTGTTAGTGGTTTGGAATTCACAAGCTATAGAATGGGGTATTATGTCCCCCTGTGGCGATTTTAGTAGTATTCCAAGCCCTGTGCCTTTGATATTTGAGGATCCATCAGTATAAAGTGTCCAAGGATCCTTGGTCTCTTCTAGCTGCTGGACTTCTAGCTCAGCTTCTTCTTGTAAATCACTACTGAAATCAGCCACAAAGTCAGCTAATGCTTGGGATTTGATGGCTGTCCTAGGCTCATATCTTATATCATATGCACTCAATTTCACTGCCCACTTAGCCATCCTTCCTGACATCTCTGGTTTCCTGAGGACATTCTTAATTGGAAAATTAGTTTTAACAATGATAACATGAGTTTCAAAATAATGTCTTAACTTGGTAGATGCCATAATTAATGCAAGAATAAGCTTTTCAAGGTGTGAGTACCTGGATTCGGCATCAAGTAAACTTTTACTTACATAATAGACAGGATGTTGTGTACCTTGATGATCCTTAACAAGGACCGCACTTACTGCTTTTGAGGATACTGCAAGATACAAGGATAACACATCACCTTTTTCTGGTTTCATCAAAGCTGGGGCCGAGGATAGGTAATCTTTGAGGGCTTTTAAAGCATTTTCATGCTTCTCCGTCCACTCAAATTTCTTGTTCTTCCTTAGGATATCATAGAATTCTTTACACTTCTCGGAGGACTTGGATATAAATCTGTTCAAGGCTGCTATCCTTCCTGTTAGCCTTTGAACATCCTTAGCATTGGCCGGAGATTTGATGTTCACTATTGCTTTGATTTGTTCCGGGCTAGCTTCAATGCCTCTCTTTGTCACCATATATCCTAAGAATTTACCTGCTTTAACCCCAAAGTGACATTTTGAAGGATTAAGTTACATGTTATATTTGTCAAGGATATCGAATGCTTCCTCCAAGTCTCTTAGGTGATCCTCAGCTTTTAAGGATTTTACCACCATATCATCTATGTAAACCTCCATAGTTTGTCCAATCTGATCCTTGAACATCATATTCACCAGCCTTTGATATGTTGCACCTGCATTTCTTAATCCGAACGGCATAGCAATATAGCAGTATATACCAGTTGGAGTCATGAAGGCTGTATCCTCTTGGTCGGATGGTTCCATTTGGATTTGTTGGAATCCAGATGAAGCATCCATAAAAGTTAACAGTTCATGACCCGCAGTTGCATCCACCATGGAGTCAATGTGGGGTAAAGGGAAAGGATCCTTGGGACATGCCTTATTTAAATCGGTAAAGTCGACACATACCCTCCACTTTCCGTTTTTCTTTTGAACAACAACCACATTGGCCAACCATCTTGGATACTTGACCTCTCTAATCATACCTGCCCGGAGCAATTTCTCTACCTCTTCTTGGATAATGGCATTCCTTTCCGGTGCAAACTTTCTTCTCCTTTGATGGATTGGTTTGAAGGATCTGTCAATGCCGAGTTTATGGGTGATAACATCTTTGGATATACCAGTCATGTCTTCGTGTTTCCATGCAAAGGTAGTCTTTCTCCTTTTGAGGAAGGATACGAGGTCTTCTTTCATTTCGCCAAGGATCCCTGATCCGATATAGATTTTGGATTCAGGATCATCGGGATCCATGAGGATTTCTACCACATCCTGCTCTCTGGCCTCCAAGACATTCCTTGGAGGATACCTTGATTGCTATTGCTCCCTTGACTTCGAGGCTGGTTTCATCGATGAAGTGTAGCAATTCTTAGCCTCCTGCTGATCACTATCAATCTTTACTATTCCCCAAGGACTAGGGAGCTTCACACATTGATGGTAAGTAGAAGGGACTGCTTTCATATCGTGTATCCAGGGCCTGCCAAGGATAACATTACAACAAGATAAACAGTCAATAACACAAAATTTTTGATAAGAGTGTAAGCCTTCAATATATATTGGGAGTTTAATGTCCCCCAGGGTGTTCTTAGTTTCGCCACTAAATCCCACGAGCACGGAGGATCTTGGTATGATCTCTGATTCAGGGATACCCATCTTCTTTAGAACATCAAGCTGGATAATGTTCACTGAACTTCCTCCGTCTATAAGGATCCTGCGGACAAAATGGTTAGATATAAAAAGAGTAATAACTAAACCATCGTGATGAGGATCCTGGATATCAACACGATCCTCTTCATCAAAGGTTATGACTTTTCCTTCGGAGACACTTGATGTTCGAACTGGTCTTTCTCCATTATTCATTTTAGTTTCCTTTGCATGCCTTTTAGCTGCTGAGAAGGATGTGCCACAAATGTCGGATCCTCCAGAAATAAAGTTTATCACTTGTGCATCTGCTGGAGGAGCTGGAGCCTTCTCAGGGATCCTTTCAGGATCCTGAGTCCTTGACTTTTTTCTTCCCAAAAACTCTTTTAGATGCCCTTTGCTCAACAAGTATCCAATTTCCTTTCTTAATGCAATGCATTCTTCTGTGAGGTGCCCAAAATCTTCATGATATGCACACCACTTTGATTTATCCTTAGTTGCAGCCGGCCTATCATTCTTTCTCGGCCATCTAGCTTTATCACCTAGGTTCTGCATAGCAAGGATTAGTTCATTGTTATCAACACTAAAGCAATATTCAGAAATTGGAGGATAATCCTCATCATCCTCTTCTTGATCAATAGAATGCACGTTCTGATTATCAGATCTGTTGTAGGATCTGAACTTGTTGTTCCTGAATGAGGATCCTTGCTTATCCTGCTTTGAGGATCCTGTTAACCTCTCCTGGATCCTCTTGTCATCCTCTAGCCGGATGAACCTGAGGGCCCGGGTTCTTACCTCATCTAGGTTCCTGCATGGTGTCATAACAAGATCATCATAAAATAACGAATCCCTAAGCAATCCCATTTTGAAGGCCTCAACAGCCGTGGCTATATCTAAGTTGGGAATGTCTAAGGATTCTTTACTGAATTTGGTAATGTAATCCCTTAATGATTCATTATGACCCTGGGTTATCCTATATAAATCACTAGTTAATCGTTCAAATTTTCTACTACAAGAAAACTGATTATTAAACAAGTTAACTAGGTTAGCAAATGAGGTAATAGAATAAGGAGGAAGACTTATCAGCCATTTGAGAGCTGATCCAGTAAGAGTGGATCCGAATCCCTTGCACAGGCATGCTTCTTTTAACCTTTCTGGAATTGGATTGATTTCCATCCTTTCCCTATATTGTGCTATGTGTTCCTCAGGATCTGTCGAACCATCATACAGCTTCATTGTAGGCACGTGGAACCTCTTGGGTATCTCAGCATCACAGATTGGTGGTGCAAAACGAGATATCTTGTGGCTCCCATCTGCAATCTCTGGGATAGGTTTGACCACTCCCGGAACACTTGATATCATATCCTTTAGCTTTTGCATTTCTCTGGCCATGGCATGATTGATACCTGGATCCTGCATAAGACCATGGTTAGTAGTATGAGAATTATTAAAAGTGTTGCCTCCCATTGGATTCAAGTTAGGAAGAATAGATGTTAATCCGTATTGTTGAGGCTCTGGAATGATCGAGGGACCAGTAGAGGCATTGGTCTGCATTGGAATAAAATCTCCCTGATGGACATCTGAACTTCCTGTTTGCAAACTCCTCAAGGATCCTGGCATCTGGAAGGATCCTTGAAACTGAGACGATCTTGGAACGAAGGAGGATCCTTGAACCTGGGATGATTCTGGAACGAAGGAGGATCCTTGAACCTGGGATGATCCTGGAACGAAGGAGGATCCTTGAACCTGGGATGATCCTGGAACGAAGGAGGATCCTTGAACCTGGGATGATCCTGGAACGAAGGAGGATCCTTGAACCTGGGATGATCCTGGAACGAAGGAGGATCCTTGAACCTGGGATGATCCTGGAACGAAGGAGGATCCTTGAACCTGGGATGATCCTGGAACGAAGGAGGATCCTTGAACCTGGGATGATCCTGGAACAAAGGAGGATCCTTGAACCTGCTGCATTCCTGAATATCCTCCTGAACTCGTGAGGGATCCCATATGCTGAGGATAGGATCCCGCTGGCTGGAAATATGAACCTGATGCCTGGGTCATTGTCGTTGTTCCGTAGTGCACTCCTTTTGGTCCACCCACATATTGAATGTCTGGAACCACTGATGGCTGAGAAGTAATCACCGGAGTATCAAAATTCAAAGATCTGGGCATCAGTGGGGAACGATCCTCTGCCGTTTTCTTCTGTTTCTTAATTTCGTCAATCTCCCGGAGGATCCTTTCGTTGGTCTTATCCTGCTCTTGTGCATGATTCCTCATCTGCAAAATCACGGCATAGAGATCATTAGTAGTAGGATTAGTTGAAACAGAAGAAGTAGGTGGTTTTGAGAAAATGGGAGTTGGTTTCTTCGCGGCATTCTCAGTATTCTTCTGGGATACAGAAGGTGGTGGAGGCAAAGGAGGGACGCCTTGTGAAGAAGTGGATGATGGCATCAAGTTTGAAGCACTCTTCGCTGAGGAAGCCATTTGCTTGGTTGTAGTGAACCGAAATGAGCACAGAAATGCGAATTCTTCTAAGGACAAAGCACCAATTGCCCCACGGTGGGCGCCAAACTGTTTTGGTCAAAAAATCTGTTGAGGATATTGCAACCAAACTCTATGTTATGGGGGTATGATGCTGATTATGTAATAGCGATGAGGATCACTTCAATGTAGATTTGCACAAACAACACAAGGATTTATACGGGGAAAAAGCCTTGATCAAGAGTCGATCTCCGGCACAAAAAACCCCGGGTGATGGAAACTACCGATCACCAAGCTCTAATAAATGATTAAATGTTTACAACTTCGGATAGTAACGAGCTAGGTACAAGGATCACTATCGTGAAATGTGTACAAGTGAGTAAAAATGAATGTGTGTTCGTCGAGAGCTTCAAGTGTGCGAGTATACGAGTGTGTGTAACTGAGAAATGACTAAGTGTTTTTCTACCAGCTCGTTACCCCTTTTAAAATAGAAATCTAACTACCAAACTAACTATCCGACTTTCGTGCCATGCCTCCACGTTCTCCACAACGTCTATTTTTGGTCAAGCACGTGCAGAATAGTTTGGGAATATTCTCCAGGAATGTCGCCAAGACTTGGTCAAGCTTGTTATACCTGCGAGATGCTACAAAACATAAGTAAACAATCGTCAGTACGAGGATCCTTAAAGTGATCCATGATCCTGATCCTAAAGCCCTTCTGAGGATCACCACCTGTCACAGAAGTAAGGATCACTAATTAGGATAACGAATAAGGATCACTAATTGTTAGAAAATCCTCCCCTAACAGTTAGTAGCAAGAGTATTTTTATTATTTGACACGTTACCGGTCTGAGGATTCTGGCCATATCCTGAAGCATATCATGAGCTCCTCACAGTTGACATCCTGACTGACGAGGGTATTTCAGGAATATGATTCTGAGAATGGCTAGGCACAATATTTCCCCTGTTATCCTCAGTATATATGGCCGAACTGAAGTTCAAAGTTCTGGGTTGTAAAGGAGTGACAATATCCTCAGTGGGCCTGCTTGAATTAGATTTCAAGAGTTGTATTTCCCTTATCAGCATTTGGTTTGTTTCCTGTTGACGCCTCATCTGTTCCTGTACACTACCAAATAAGGTTAGAATTTCATCATTAGAAGCCAAAACAGGACCAGATCCCTGAGTGGTCCGAGTAGGGATAATATCCTGAGATTGTGAAGAAGCTTGCATCCTTGGAGGAGGTGGTGGAATCACCGAACCAGTAGTAGCAGAGGTTGTGGCAGACACGGTGGAGGAGCTCATGCTTGATCTTGAGGCCATTGTAAATAATGTGGCAAAAAGTTTTGAGAATATAAAACCAAGTAACGATTTTACAAAAGTTTTTAGCAAAGATAGCACCACTTGCCCCACGGTGGGCGCCAAATTGTTTTGGTCAAAAATTACCGAAGCAATTAAGTGATCAAATTAGTCAAGTGAGGTAGTGTGCTATGAAAGTGTGTTGAAAATATGCTGATTAAGTTGTTTGCAAAAACAGTTTACAGGATACGGCTCAGGATATTGAGCTGTATCTATGATCAAACTATGAGCAAAAAGTAAAGGGGGTGAGACGAGATATACGAGGAAAGCCCTTGATCAATCTAGATCGCCGGCACAAAACCTCGGGAGCTGACAATCACAGCTGCCTTGTTCTTCTTATTGCTTTAAACGTCAGGATACAGTGCAGGATATTGATCAGATCGCTAAGTGTTACAATGCTTGTTGTGAAAGTGAAAGTTGCGAGAGAGTAAAGTGTGAGAGAGCAGTGAGTGTTATTGTGTCCTATTCGATCCGATTTATCCAATTATTTATAGCTAAAAATCATAAACAAAAACTCCTATAAATGTGGGATGCTCCCGAATATTCCATAGTTAACGTTGTGGACCGAGTAAAGCGGCTTCAACGTCTTCCTTAGAACGACTTAGACCGAGTCTTCCGGGGAAAGGGTCCTCATGAACGTTACCAGCTTAGACTCGTACTCCTTCACATAATCCATTAGTAATCCTCAGGATACTATTCAGGATGTTACCAATATCCTGAATCAGCATCCCGGACATGAACATATATCATATAAGCAAGATATAATTTAATATATTATCCAGGATATGAGCTCAGAATTTCACCCATAACAACAGCCTTGAATAGGTTCATATCAAAGTCATCAGAAAAGTGCAAGGAATTCTATGACATTTTGAGAAAGAACAAGAAATTTGAGTGGACTGAAAAGCATGAGAATGCTCTCAAAGCCCTTAAGGATTACCTATCCTCAGCTCCTGCCTTAATGAAAATAGAAAAAGGGGATATATTATCCTTAAATTTGGCAGTCTCTTCCAAAGCAGTAAGTCCAGTCCTTGTTAAGGATCACAAAGGTACACAACATCCTATCTATTATGTAAGTAAGAGTTTGCTTGATACTGAATCCAGGTATTCACATTTAGAAAAACTTATCCTTGCTTTGATTATGGCATCTACAAAACTAAGACATTATTTTGACACTCATGCCATTATTGTTAAGACTAACTTTCCAATTAAGAATGTTCTCAGGAAACCTGAAATGTCAGGGAGGATGGCTAAATGGGCAGTGAAGCTTAGTGCTTATGATATAAGATATGAACCAAGGACTGCCATTAAATCCCAAGCCTTAGTTGACTTTGTGGCAGATTTTAGTAGTGACTTACAAAGAGAAGCTGAGTTGGAAGTTCAGCAGCTTGAAGAGACTAAGGATCCTTGGATACTCTTCACTGATGGAGCCTCTAATGTCAAAGGAACAGGAGTTGGAATACTACTAAAATCGCCACAGGGGGACATAATACCCCACTCAATAGCTTGTGAGTTTCAAACTACTAACAATGAGGCTGAATATGAAGCCTTGATAGCTGGTTTGCAAATTGCCAAGCATATACGGATCAGGTATCTTGAGGTACATGTAGATTCATTGTTAATTACTAATCACTTTAATGGATCCTATGATGTTAAAGGTGAAAATCTAATCAAATATTTAGAGATAGTCAAAGAACTGGCACTCTCTTTTGTTTCCTTTAGTTTGACACAGGTACCCAGAGAAGAAAATGCAGAAGTTGATGCATTGGCCAACCTAAGATCATCCTTGAAGATTCTAGAGGATATCAAAATCCCTATTATTCATATCCTAACTCCTGCTATTGAGGATCATGTAGCTATGGATATAGGAGAGGATTCTGCAGTCATCCCTAGTAATGATACACAATCTCTCTCAGGATCATGGATCCTTCCAATCATGAGATATATACAACTTGGAGAGATTCCTACAGGAGAAAACCCCAGGGCTTTCAAAATCAAGGTATCTCAATTTACAATATTGAATAACATGTTATATAAACGATCTCTTGCAGGACCATATCTAAGATGCATTGAGGATCCTGATATCCAAGAAGTCCTAAAGGATTTTCATGAAGGAGTTTGTTGAAACCACACTGGGGGCAGGGAATTGTTCTCAAGGATCCTTAGGAAAGGATACTATTGGCCTACAATGAAGAAGGATGCTGTGGATTATGCCAAGAAATGTGATCCTTGTCAGAGACATAGTAATATCCTTCACCAACCAGCAGAACTCCTGCATCCTATATCCTCTTCTTTGCCATTCATGAGATGGGGAATGGATATAGTTGGCAAACTTCCCAAGGCACCTGGTGGAAAAGTGTTCATGCTTGCTATGACTGATTACTTCTCCAAGTGGATAGAAGCTGAAGCTTTTGCTCAAGTCAGAGAAAAATAGTGATATCCTTTATTAAGAGAAATATTATTACTAGATTTGGTATCCCTTCTGAAATTGTTTGTGATAATAGATCCCAATTTATTGGGAGTAGAACTACTAACTTTTGTGACAGCTGGGGGATTAAGATGATAACATCAACACAAGTCCACCGACAAGCTAATGGTCAAGCAGAATCATCCAACAAGATCATCATCAACAACTTGAAGAAGAAGCTTGGATCCAAGAAAGGAAAATGGGCAGAAGAACTACCTTATGTGTTATGGGCTGATAGAACAACCCCTAAGAATGCTACTGGCCAGAATCCATTTTCTCTAGTGTTTGGAGCAGAATCAGTGATCCCTACAGAGATGGTGGTTCCTACTGCAAGAACAAGCATCCGTGATCCTGAAGGAAATGCTGAAAACTTGGTTCAATACTTGGATACTGTTTTGGTCAAAAATCAAGCTAGGATAATGCAACCAAATCTTTTGTTGTGAGGTGTGATGCTTGAATCAATGAACAAATGTATGAATAACTTGCAAATGAAATGAACAAATGACACAAGGATTTATACGAGGAAAAAGCCCTTGATCAAGAGTTGATCTCCGGCATAAAAAACCTCGGGTGATGGAAACTACCGATCACCAACTATGACTAAACAAATGATTGTTACAACTCGGGATGATGACAAGCTTGTTACAAGGATCACTATAGTGCAATGTGTATGAAATCGCCAATGAACTGTTGAGAGTTGTTTCGAGTGTGTGTGTTTGCTTAATTGTTCTAACTCAAGCTTGTTATCCCCTTTAAAAATAGAAATAACTTAAATAACTAACTATCCGCTAAATGTGCAAGCCCCCCATGACTTCTAAATCGGTCACCAAGCCATGCACGTGCGGAATATTGAGGGCATATTCCCCAAGAATATCGGGAAGACCAAGTCCAATGCGTATACTCCTGCAAAACAAGCTTAAACATAGTGAAGGCAACCGTTAGTATAAGGATAACAATGAGGATCCTGGATCCTGATCCTGCAATGTCTTCTGAGGATCCTTAATTCAAACAGAATTGAGGATCCGTGATCCTGACAGTACTTGAGGATCCGTGATCCTTAGGTTTAGAAAATCTATCCCTAACAATTGCCCCCAAAATATGAGGAGTAAAATGTAAATTAACGAGTCGTATTTTTAATCTTATGTCCAACTGACTAACGGATATATAGCCATTAGGATCGAACTAGCCGTTGCTGATCATACGTCAGCGACATGACATCCTGTTGAACCATCATTATAAATCTAAGATTAGAGATAAGGATCGATAGGCATTTAAATTCGTGTGTTACTCCCTTTAAATCCTCATCCCCAGACCGATCAGGTATTTCTCTTCTCTTCCTCTCTTCATCTTCTTATTCTGATCTTCATCAAAATCTTTAGATCACAATGAAGTTACGATCCTCCCCCGCCAAGGATCACCAGAAAGATAGTCCTTTGAAAAGCCAAGGGATTATTAAAAATCCTTCGAAGGAACTCTGCTGCTTCACTGATCCGGAGATTGACCGGATTCGCCACTATTTCCCGACGGATACCGTCTTCAAGCCTTTCGACCCTTCTGCCAAGAGTGATTCTGTCTCGAACACCTGGGTTGCTTTTCCGGCCACCCCAATCCTGATAGGATTCTCCTATCCCTTCCCTGCCTTCACCCAATCCTTCTTCTCCCTCACCGGCATGTGCTATATCCAGGCCATGCCAATGATGTGGAGGGTTTTATATACTTTAGAGAACATCATTGAGCAGGAAGGCATAGAGTTGGGAATGTCGGAACTGTATAACCTTGTGAGCCATGGTTCACATCGCTTCTTGTTCAAACACAAACCTGGTGATTCTCACCCAATCCTCAAGACCACAAAAAACGATACCAACTGGAAGAAGCGTTTCTTCTTTGTTAGGAGGGACTCTATCCCTGGTGGGAAAGATCTCCCCATAAAGTGGGCAACCCATGGTAGGATATAGGATCCTTATAGAAGGATCATAGGATGATTCTATTTCTGTTGAGGATAACTGATCCTTTTCTGTCTTTTTATGCAGCTATCTCAGTCTCTCGTATCATTCAATCACCTGCAACCAAAGAAAGGATCGCTGCTTTTTGGAGCATTGATCATGCAGTTAGATCATTCCAGGCAAACACAAAGGATTCACAAGAAGTATCCTCCGGTTCAGTCACAATGTCAAGTAAGTGTTTAAATTTATGTATGAGTAAATAAATATAAATTAAGGATACTTATCTGTTATTTGTCCTTCGTAGGTGCTGGAAAATCCTCAAAGTCAACCACTCGCTTCAGTGTCACTGATCTTGATGCTGTCTCTGGCCGGTCTGGAAAGAAGAAATCTGCTGCTAGCCCAATCGTTCCAATCCCTAAGCCTGTCGCCTCCAAGGGCAAGGGAGGAAAGAAGAGGAAGTCCACTGAAGCTGATAATCTTGAAGGCCTGCCCCTCATCCGTCATCAGTTTGAAGAATACTTCGTTGATGTAAGGATCCCTGATCCTTAATTCTATCCTGCCCATTTGAGGATAACTGATCCTAAATTGAATCCTTCTTTCTTTGTAGAAATTCGCTGAGATCCAGATGTTCTTTGATGCGTAGATTGAGGAGGCTGAGCAGAAGGAGCTGGACTTCCAGAAGATCTTCCTGGCTAAGGATCAAACCATCTCCACCCTCGAGAAAGAGCTCAACTTGGCAATGAAGCAGGTGGTCATGGCCCACATCACTGCTGATCAGGAGAAGAAAGAGGTGATGGAGGATGCTAAGCTCCCTGCTGCCATTGCTATGTACAAGACCAAACTGCAGATGGCTCAGGAAGCTCAGGATCCTAGTTTGACAGGACCAATTGGGACCAGGAGGGCTGGAAGGCTAGGCTGGCTGAGCTGGATGATGAAGAGGAGGCTACAGAGGTCTTGATGCTTGAGGCAAGCAGCAGCGGGGCTAAGGATCAGGCTGGTGATGCTGGAACTGGAGGCGATGGTGATGGTGATGCAGCAAAGGTGTGAGCTGCAGAAATGGGCGATGATGGATTTATTTAGACGCGGCCGGAGCCCTTTTTTATGGTTTGGTAGTTGTTTTTTGTTTGATGGTGTTTTTCTTAAACAATGGTTGGTCTGTACTTAAACAATAGTTTTTAGGTTTAAGGATCACTGATCCTTCAAACAATAGGTAGGATTACAAATGGTGGAAGGATCCTCTGTTTGGGGGGATGAAGCCATTGTGATCCTGATGTACTTTTATTCCTGCACTTAAACCTCGTTAACATGAACACCCTTTGCCAACCCAAGTGGACGGGCCACGTTTTGCTGGTAGAAACTTGGGTTGGCAATTTTGACAACCTTTCAAGGGTTTTGTTGGTGCAGTTGTCTGTCGACTTCATCTTCGTTCGAATCTCAGATTGTGAAAGAGCCCGAAGACCAGTAAAGACTGAAGAATGAGAAGACTCGATACTTCAGACTCGTCAACATCCGAGGGGGAGTCTGTTAGTGCATCCGTCTGTCGACTTCGTCTTGTATCGAGTCTAGTATTAGAATTGTTAGAATAGGGCACGTTGTACGAGGAAAATAGGAGGTTTTGGATGTGTTTATGCTAATTTTAATCTTTTTTAAATATTGAAGTTTAAGTTTTAAATTGTGTTTAATTTGTGGGCCGCTGCTTGTGGATTAAAATTGGGATACAAACGTTTAGTGTGTCTCGTGAAAAGTTGAATTTTGTGGACTTTGAACGTATCTCCATGTTGTACTAGGTGCGTCAGATTGTTTGCATCCGGTCGTGTGGATTGACCAATTCGTTTGAAAAGTCTATTTTGTGAACATTTAACCGAAACATGGATTCTGAAGAAGAGATAGCGTATTATTATTATGAATCTCAGCAGTATATTCCAATAAGAAGTGTTAATTTTGAAAAGATTAAAAAGGTTTTCAAACTTACAGAAATCAATATTTCTGAAATAAAAGATGTAAATCTTAATGAAAAACCTAAAAAATACACTTCAAGAGGTCAACAACGTTTAAACAAGAAAAAGGGTTGCGGTTTTGGTTCTGGTTTTCAAAAGAAACCAAACCATAACGGTAATTTCAAAAAGAAAGGTCTTGGATTTATTCCATCAGAAAATTATAAAAATGAAAAATATGTTCGAGATTTTAAATCAAAAATGAAATTTGTTTCAGGAGGAAGTGCTGAGGAGGAACAGAAGAAACCTTTTTGGAGACAGTCAAACCAGGAGTTTCTTGCTGAGAAGAAGAGAATGGGGACTGGAGTTTTTCATAGAAAGGATACTAGAACCTGTTTTAAATGCAATGAAGCTGGTCACATTGCATGGAATTGTCCGTTAGATACAAAGAAAAATCAGGGAGTTTCTAAAAAAACTTAAAGAAAAGGTTTTTGAGAAAAATGAGTCAACAACTGAGAAATTCAAAATTTTTGAAAATTCAACATATGAAGTTGGTGAATGTTCAAAAACTCATTTTTATCAAAAGAGAGCTAAACATGACAACCAAATGTGGGTTGTTAAGAAGTTTTATGAGAAACTTGGCGATGAATCTGATTCCACAAAGTCAGATGAGCCACATGTGGAGGTTAAAGAAGAAAACTCAGTACCGCCAATGGATGATGTTCATTTTCCACCATTGAGGACTGAAAATTTTAAATCAAAGGTTGGGAAAGTTGAAATCTCAAATCAATTTTATTCTGAAAAGAATGAATTTGATGTTGAAAAGGTTTTTAATGGAAATGTTAAAAAAAATTGGAAAAATGGTTGAGGGTAAGGTGAAAGGGGTAAAGGACTTTTATGAAACAAAGAAAGCAACATTTTACCCAGGTGAAGTTAAGGAGGAATCATCCAAGTTTGGTGAAGCTTGGATGTCTGTTTTTCACAAGTAAACATCCGGACTTCCCGGAGCTCCCAAGTTGGTAATCGTGGAGCAGGAATCGGCATTATTCTTTAGAAAACTTGATTTTTTGAAAGTTTCTTAGAAAATTGTAAAAATTTTACAGGTTGTGGAATTGCCGGAACTCCCAAGTTGGTAAATGAGGAGTAGGTATCGGCATTTTTCTTACAAGTGGTACTTTATTTTCAAGATTAATCAGGGACATTAAATTGTACTTGATTTATCTTTTCTTCAAATGGTTGAGAAAAACAATGTGATGAACCAAACCCTAATTTTACAAATGGTAAAATCAACACAACTTATTTTCCGGAAAAATCATTTTGGTTAAAACAAACTTAAGTGTTTTGAAATCATAATGAGAAAATAGTTTGTTGTAAGGGGGAGTTCTGATTGTTTATGCCAAGTGGATGGCGATTTGAAGCGATTCGATATCTGTTGTCAATTTACTTGTATAGTTTGTTTTCAAATTTCCTTTGTTTGCATTTTAGGGGGAGTAGAAATTTTCAGAAAATCCAAAAACATTAGAAAATTTGAAAAAGTCAAAAACATAATAAATACAAAATGAGTTTTAGCGTCAAAGAAGAGGAAATGATAGTACATCAGTAGACACTTACAGTATGCTAAAGAAATGTAATGATTATATAGTGTTAAACGGTCTCACTAATGATATGCCGATAGGTTTTTACACATTTAGTAAGCTTTTTCGGGATATAAACTTAAATTCAAACTTGCTTATTTCGTGGGGAACTCTACTTGGATATATAGGTAACCCCTGAAATCTCGTTTGAAAGGTCCCTCTTTCTGAGATACTAGGTCTTTATGCTCAGTGATATCTGGGGTATTATCCCGGGACTTCTGATTTTGCGGAAGCAATGGCCTAGTCCCCGGAGAATACTTTCTGCTTGCTTGAAAAATAGCGCCGCCCTCAGCACAAAATGACAAGACAATAAAATTGCTAATCAATTCTGTTGTAAAAAAAATCCTCTAAAGGGGACCCACCAAAAGTCGAGCCGTCATCTCTCTGCTGAACGGAAGTTCTGACCTGAGCTCTCACGGTTTCGCAATTTAACCCCTTACAGATATCATTTGTGGTATACTCACCTGTAAGACTGAATATTGGGATCTGGATATGGGAGTATATTCAAGAGGTGGGACACATGAATGAGTTTAAGTTCTTAAAACATCTAACTCATATCCTGAATCAGTTGAAATTTGTGTGAAAATTTAAGTGGATCAGTATATCGGCAATCTAAGTGAATTGTTTAATTCTTAATGTGTAACTAAGCTCAACGGTACTTGTGATTTGTCATAAACTGATATGATCCTCTTGCACAAACTCACAAAAAATATTGTCTGTAAATATTTCTTTACTGCTTTTCATTTCATTCAAAAATCCAAAAAGATTTTCAGTGTGTTTTAGCATAAAGTTTTGAAAAATTCAAAAAGATTTTCGACAACTGATGTTGGAGAGCTGATATTCAAAATTTCAAGTGCTGAACCTGATGAACTGGGTTGTGTGCTGAATTGAGAAATTTTGATTTAAGAAAGAAGTTTGATTAGTTAATCAAGGTCATTAAATTGAACTTGATGTAACTATTATGATTGAATGGTTTCAATCAGTAAGTTTTTCTTATTGATTTAAGTGAAAACTTATGCGGTGGTGAGAAAATTTGTGCAGGAGATGAACTGAACAGAATTAAAGCCAGAATGTGATCTCAAGGTGATAGCTAATTCCAGACAGCGATCCCAGCATGATGAAAGGGGGAGTCTGACGATGTTAGAGCCAAAGAGAAGATCCTGGTACATGATAAGAAAGAAAGAAGACCGATCAAGATTGTAGAGTCGTCATATTGAAGATTCTCACTGAAGATTCCGTCAACATTCAAGGGGGAGTCTGTTGGTGCAGTTGTCTGTCGACTTCATCTTCGTTCGAATCTCAGATTGTGAAATAGCCCGAAGACCGGTAAAGACTGAAGAATGAGAAGACTCGATACTTCAGACTCGTCAACATCCGAGGGGGAGTCTGTTAGTGCATCCGTCTGTCGACTTCGTCTTGTATCGAGTCTAGTATTAGAATTGTTAGAATATGGCACGTTGTACGAGGAAAATAGGAGGTTTTGGATGTGTTTATGCTGATTTCGCTTGAAAGTGTCATGTGACATTTTCAAACGAAATTAACATATTTAATTTCGTTTGAAGAGGTACATGACACCTTCAAACGAAACTACCCTCTCTATAAATACTCCTCATGCGAAATCATTTGTAACCTTCTTGATTCCGACGCCGAGGTGCTGTTGAAGTGTTTCCGTGCTGTAAATCATTTCAAGATCAATAACCAAGACAATTAATAGTGAATACAAGCTAAACAAAGACAGAATCAATGAATTATGCCTCTGATTCTGTCTGAGCACTCTTCTGATCGACTCGTTAGGTCGTTTCACGATCCTACAGGTTTAACTTTTGGTAAATAAAAACTTAATCTTTTGGCTATCTCATGTGTTGTTATATTTGTGAACACTTTATCTTTCAATTGTTATGATATACTTTGTTTGAATTCATAAGTAAAGAATATAAGTTTACTAGATTATGTCAAAAAGTTTAGGATATGATCAAGGATCAAATATCCTATAATCGATAAATTCAAAAGAGTAGTGTAATTTAAGGATCATGTGTCTTGTTGTCAAAGAGTAAGGGTCACTTAGATAAAGAATAAAATCAAAGTGATCAAGGATCATACCTGAGAATCCAAGTTAGGATCCTAAACCTTTAACATTTACAATCAGGATAACCAAAAAACAAACCTTAATAAAAGGTTAGGATTAAGGATCCTTAACTGTTTAACTTCAAAAACCTGAAATGGAACACAACTTGGGACTAAGCCAATATAAGAGAAGAGTTAGCAACTAGGGATAAGTCCAACAATTCTGGGGACAAGCCCAATATACTGGGGACAAGCCCAAAGGATCTTGTGTAAACTGGAGTATGGCCCTCACTGGAGACTATCCAAACTTAGTGACATGAAAATGCCAAAACCTTAGCTAACGTGAAAACGTTAGAAACCTTAGGAACGGATGTATGGTACGTCTACCATTATACGTAGGATCCTGAATACAGCCAGTACAATGAAATTGTCAGCCCCTAAAGCGAGTACTGGTCCCATTGCCTTGAACTGAATCAGGATCATCGTGCGCTACTGGCGATACTGGGGACAGGCCCAAAAACTGGGGACTAGCCCAAATAACTGGGGTCAAGCCCAAATAACTGGGGTCAAGCCCAAATAACTTGAAACTTCTGTGGATACTCAATCATTTGTTAAGGATATGTCAACCTTCTGCAAAACTCAGAACTAAGTGAAAGAAGGATGAAGGATCCAGGATCCTTCTCCTTGTATATAAGATAATTAAAGAATTAAAAAGATTAAAATTAGATCATTACCAGAATGAGGATCATCTATCCTCTAAGGATCCTTCGAGGATATCGGCCATGAATGTTGCTAAGGATCCTGAATCCTTATTACATGAAGTATTTCTTCAAGTGGACCGCATTCCAAGCTCTTGGTAGTAAATCACCTTCCATTGTTAGCAATCGATATGCCCCCTTTCCTGCCTCAGCTTCAATCAGGTAGGGGCCTTCCCACTTTGGTGCCAACTTTCCATCAGCAGGATTTATGGTATTATGAAACGCTTTCCTCAATACCATATCACCAACTTGGAACTTCCTGATCCTGACATTCTTATTGTAGGCTCCAGCCATCCTTTATTGATAACTAGCCATCCTTATCCTTGCCAAATCCCTGAGTTCTTCTATGGTATCCAAGTCTTGAACCAAGTTTTCAGCATTTCCTTCAGGATCACGGATGCTTGTTCTTGCAGTAGGAACCACCATCTCTGTAGGGATCACTGATTCTGCTCCAAATACTAAAGAGAATGGAGTTTGGCCAGTGGCATTCTTGGGAGTTGTCCTATCAGCCCATAGTACATAAGGTAGTTCTTCTGCCCACTTTCCTTTCTTGGATCCAAGCTTCTTATTCAAGTTGTTGATGATGATCTTGTTGGATGATTATGTTTGATCATTAGCTTGTGGGTGGACTGGTGTTGATGTTATCATCTTAATCCCTCAGCTGTCACAAAAGTTAGTAGTTCTACTCCCAATAAATTGGGATCCATTATCACAAACAATTTCAGAAGGGGTACCAAATCTAGTAATGATATTTCTTTTAATAAAGGATATCACTTCTTTCTCTCTGATTTGAGCAAAGGCTTCAGCCTTTATCCACTTAGAGAAGTAATCAGTCATGGCAAACATGAACACCTTTCCTCCTGGTGCTTTGGGAAGTTTACCAACTATATCCATTCCCCATCTCATGAATGCCCAAGAAGAGGATATAGGATGCAGGAGCTCTGCTGGCTGATGAAGGATATTACTATGTCTCTGACAAGGATCACACTTCTTGGCATAATCCACAGCATCCTTCTTCATTGTAGGCCAATAGTATCCTTTCCTAAGGATCCTTGAGAACAATTCCCTGCCCCCAGTGTGGTTTCCACAATCTCCTTCATGAAAATCCTTTAGGACTTCTTGAATTTCAGGATCCTCTATGCACCTTAGATATGGACCTGCAAGAGATCGTTTATATAACATGTCATTTAATATTGTAAATTTGGATACCTTGATTTTGAAAGCCCTGGGGTTTTCTTCTGTAGGAATCTCTCCATGTTGTATATATCTCATGATTGGAAGGATCCATGATCCTGAATGAGACTGTGCACCATCACTAGGAACCATTGCAGAATCCTCTTCTATGTCCATAGTTATGTGATCCTCAATAGCAGGAGCCAAAATATGGATGATAGGGATCTTGATATCCTCTGGATTTTTCAATGATGATCCAAGATTGGCCAATGCATCAGCTTCTGCATTCTCTTCCCTAGGTACTTGTGTCAAACTAAAAGAAACAAAAGAGAGTGCCAATTCCTTGACTATCTCTAGGTATTTGATTAGCTTTTCACCTTTAACAGCATAGGATCCATTAAAGTGATTAGTAATTAATAATGAATCTACATGTACCTCAAGATACCTGATCCTCATATGCTTGGCAATTTGCAAACCAGCTATCAAGGCCTCATATTCAGCCTCATTATTAGTAGTTTGAAACTCACAAGCTATTGAGTGGGGTATTATGTCCCCCTGTGGAGATTTTAGTAGTATTCCAAGTCCTATTCCTTTGACATTAGGTGCTCCATCAGTGAAGAGTATCCAAGGATCCTTAGTCTCTTCAAGCTGCTGAACTTCTAACTCAGCTTCTCTTTGTAAATCACTACTAAAATCTGCCACAAAGTCAGCTAAGGTTTGGGATTTGATGGCAGTCCTTGGTTCATATCTTATATCATAAGCATTAAGCTTCACTGCCCATTTAGCCATCCTTCCTGACATTTCAGATTTCCTGAGAACATTCTTAATTGGAAAGTTAGTCTTGACAATAATGGCATGAGTTTCAAAATAATGTCTTAGTTTAGTAGATGCCATAGTTAAATCTAGGATAAGTTTCTCTAAATGAGAATACTTGGATTCAGCATCAAGCAAACTCTTACTTACATAATAAACAGGATGTTGTGTACCTTCATGATCCTTAACAAGGACTGCACCTACTCCTTTAGAGGATACCGCTAGATACAAGGATAATATATCCCCTTTTTCTGGTTTCATCAAGGCAGGAGCTGAGGATAGGTAATCCTTAAGGGCTTTGAGAGCATTTTCATGCTTTTCAGTCCATTCAAATTTCTTGTTCTTTCTCAAAATGTCATAGAATTCCTTGCACTTTTCTGATGACTTGGATATGAACCTATTCAAGGCTTCGATCCTCCCTGTCAACCTTTGCACATCCTTGGCATTGGCAGGAGATTTAATATTCACAATTGCCTTGATTTGCTCTGGACTTGCTTCTATGCCTCTTTTTGTTACCATGTAACCTAGGAACTTGCCTGCTTTAACACCAAAGTGACACTTTGAAGGATTCAACTTCATATTGAATTTGTCAAGGATATTGAATGCTTCTTCCAGGTCTCTAAGGTGATCCTCAGCTCTCTTGGACTTAACCACCATGTCGTCTATATAGACTTCCATAGTGTGTCCAATTTGTTCCTTAAACATCATATTGACTAGCCTTTGATAAGTAGCACCTGTATTTCTTAGTCCAAATGGCATAGCAATATAACAATAGATACCAGTTGGGGTCATAAAGGCTGTATCCTCTTGGTCAGATGGTTCCATCTGAATTTGTTGAAATCCAGATGAAGCATCCATAAAAGTCAACAACTCAAGACCCGCAATAGCATCCACCATGGAGTCAATGTGGGGTAATGGGAAAGGATCCTTGGGACATGCCTTGTTTAAATCAGTGAAATCGACACATACCCTCCACTTTCCATTTTTCTTTTGAACAACAACCACATTAGCTAACCACCTTGGATACTTGACCTCTCTAATCATACCTGCTCGGAGTAATTTTTCTACCTCCTCCTGGATAATAGCATTCCTCTCAGGTGCAAACTTCCTCCTCTTCTGATGTATGGGCTTGAATGACCTGTCAATGCCAAGCTTATGAGTAATTATATCTTTAGAGATACCTGTCATATCTTCATGCTTCCAGGCAAAGGTAGTTTTTCTCCTCTTAAGGAAGGATACTAGATCATGTTCAATGTTGCTGAGGATCCCTGATCCTATGAAGATTTTGGATTCAGGATCATGAGGATCCATAAGGATATCTTTCACATCCTGTTCTCTTGCCTCCAAGACGTCTCTTGGAGGATACTTTAGTTGCTATTGCTCCCTCGGTCTTGAGGTTGGCTTCATTGATGAGGTGTAGCAATTCTTTGCTTCTTGTTGGTCACTCTCAATCTTTATCACTCCCCATGGACTAGGAAGCTTCACACATTGATGATATGTAGATGCAACTGCCTTCATGTCATGTATCCATGGCCTGCCAAGGATAACATTGCAACAGGATAAGCAATCTATTACACAAAATTTTTTATAAGAATGAAGTCCTTCAATGTAGATGGGAAGTTTAATGTCCCCCAATGTATTCTTGGTTTCTCCGCTGAATCCCACAAGAACTGAGGATCTTGGGACAATATCCGATTCAGGGATGTTCATTTTCTTGAGGGCATCAAGCTGAATGATGTTCACTGAGCTTCCTCCATCAATTAGGATCCTGCGAACAAAATGGTTAGAAATGAATAAAGTAATGACAAGACCATCATGATGAGGATCCTGAACATCAACACGATCATCCTCATCAAAAGTTATAACTTTCTCCTGTGTGACAGTAGAGGTCCGGATGGGTCTGTCCCCATTATCCATCTTGGTCTCCTTGGCATGTCTTTTGGCTGCTGAAAAGGAAGTACCACAAATGTCTGATCCACCAGATATGAAGTTTATAACTTATGCATCTGCCGGAGGAGCAGGAGCTCTTTCTGGAACCTTTTCAGGATCCTGGATCCTTGACTTTTTTCTTCCCAAAAGCTCCTTCAAGTGCCCCTTGCTTAACAAGTAACCAATTTCTTTTCTAAGTGCAATACATTCTTCAGTGAGATGTCCGAAATCCTCATGATATGCACACCATTTGGACTTGTCTTTTGTTGCGGCTGGTTTATCACTTTTCCATGGCTATCTTGCTTTCTCACCTAGATTCTGCATTGCAAGAATTAGTTCATTGTTATCAACAGAAAAACAATATTCAGAAATGGGAGGATAATCCTCATCATCCTCTTCCTGTTCTACTGCATGCACGCTTTGGTTGTCAGTCTTGTTGTAAGACTTAGACTTGTTGTTCCTGAAGTAGGATCCTTGTTTTTCCTATGTCGAGGATCCTGCCAGTCTTTCCTGGATCCTCTTATCATCCTCTAATCGGATGAATCTGAGGGCCCTGGTTCTCACTTCATCAAGATTCCTGCAAGGGGTCATGACAAGATCATCATAGAATAATGAATCCCTAAGTAAACCCATTTTAAAGGCTTCTACAGCCGTGGCAATATCCAAATTAGGAATATCTAAGGATTGTTTACTAAACTTAGTGATATAATCTCCAAGTGATTCATTCTGACCTTGTGTTACCCTATATAGGTCACTAGTTAATCGTTCAAATTTTCTACTACACGAGAATTGACTATTAAACAGATTAACTAAATTAGCAAATGAAGTAATAGAGTAAGGGGGAAGACTTAGCAGCCATTTAAGAGCTGATCCTGTGAGTGTGGATAAGAAACCCTTGCATAGACATGCTTCTTTTAACCTTTCCGGGATGGGATTGATCTCCATCCTTTCTCTATATTGAGCTACATGTTCTTCTGGATCCGTCGAGTCGTCATATAGCTTCATAGTTGGTATTTGAAACCTCTTTGGGATTTCTGCATCACAAATGGGTGGTGCAAAGCGAGATATCTTGTGGCTTCCATCTGCAATTTCATGAATGGGCTTAACCACTCCTGGAACGCTGGATATCATATCCTTCAATTTTTGTAATTCCCTAGCCATAGCTTGATTGATACTTGTATCCTGCATAAAGCCATGGTTAGTGTTATAAGAATTATTCAAAGTGTTACCTCCCGGAGGATTCAAGTTTGGAATTCTAGATGTGAATCCATATTGACGAGATTATGGTATGACTGAAGGGCCAGAAGAAGCAATGGTCTGCATTGGAATAAAGTCTCCTTGATGAACATCTGAACTTGAGGGCTTCACACTTCTTAAGAATCCCTGATCCTGAAAGATGTTGGATCCTTGATGTGCTGTGAGTGGGTGTCTCGGAGGATAACCCATGGATCCGTAAACCTGAGATGAGGATCCTTGAACCTGAGAGGATCCTTGAACCTGAGAGGATCCCTGAACCTGAGAGAATCCTTGAACTGTGTGCGTCCCCATATATCCTCCTGAGCTAACGAAGGATCCTGATGCTGGAAAGAGGATCCTGAAGGCTGAAAAGAGGATCATAAAGCTTGACTCATAGTTGTTGATCCATAACGCATTCTCAATGGTCCACTCTGGTACTGGATGTCCGGAGCTGCAGATTGCAGGGCGGTTATAGCTGGAGTGTCGAAATCCAGTGATCTAGGTATCAGAGGAGAGTGATCCTCCCATGATTTCTTCTGTTTCTTGATGTCACCAATCTCCCGGAGGATCCTTTCGTTGGTTTTATCCTTCTCTTATATGTGATCCCTCATCTGCAAAATCAAAGTAAAAAGATCACTGTTAGTAGGGTTAGAAGAAACAGCAGATGTTGGTGGTTTTGGGAAAATGGGGCTTTGTCTCTTTGCCGCATTTTCAGCATTCTTCTGGGATCCAAAAGGTGGTGGAAGCAAAGGTGGAACGCCCTGTGAAGAAGTGACTGCCGGCATAGAGCTTGAAGTGTTCTTTGCTGAAGAAGCCATATGGTTGAAGATAATGAACCGAAATGAACGCAATGAGCTAACTTTTTCAGAAATGAAGCACCAATTGCCCCACGGTGGGCGCCAAACTATTTTGGTCAAAAATCAAGCTAGGATAATGCAACCAAATCTTTTGTTGTGAGGTGTGATGCTTGAATCAATGAACAAATGTATGAATAACTTGCAAATGAAATGAACAAATGAAACAAGGATTTATACGAGGAAAAAGCCCTTGATCAAGAGTTGATCTCCGGCATAAAAAACCTTGGGTGATAGAAACTACCGATCACCAACTATGATTAAACAAATGATTGTTATAACTCGGGATGATGACAAGCTTGTTACAAGGATCACTATAGTGCAATGTGTATGAAATCGCCAATGAACTGTTGAGAGTTGTTTCGAGTGTGTGTGTTTGCTTAATTGTTCTAACTCAAGCTTGTTATCCCCTTTAAAAATAGAAATAACTTAAATAACTAACTATCCGCTAAATGTGCAAGCCCCCCACGACTTCTAAAACGGTCACCAAGCCATGCACGTGCGGAATATTGAGGGCATATTCCCCAAGAATATCGGCAAGACCAAGTCCAATGCGTATACTCCTGCAAAACAAGCTTAAACATAGTGAAGGGAACCGTTAGTATAAGGATAACAATGAGGATCCTGGATCCTGATCTTGCAATGTCTTCTGAGGATCCTTAATTCAAACAGAATTGAGGATCCGTGATCCTGGCAGTACTTGAGGATCCGTGATCCTTAGGTTTAGAAAATTTATCCCTAACAGATACCATAGAAGAACTCAGGGATTTGGCAAGGATAAGAATGGCTAGTTATCAACAAAGGATGGCTGGAGCTTATAACAAGAATGTCAGGATCAGGAAGTTTCAAGTCGGTGATATGGTGTTAAGGAAAGCATTCCAAAATACCACCAATCCTGCTGATGGCAAGTTAGCACCAAAGTGGGAAGGTCCCTACCTTATTGAAGCTGAGGCAGGAAAGGGGGCATATCGATTATTAACAATGGGATGAGATTTGCTACCAAGAGCTTGGAATGCTGTCCACTTAAAAAGATACTTCATGTAATAAGGATCCAGGATCCTCAACTATCTCTGTGTCCGATGTCCATAAAGGATCCTCAGAGGATAGATGATCCTCACTCTGGTAATGATCTAACTTCAATTTATCCACTTCTTTAATTAATTTATTTACAAGGAGAAGGATCCTAGATCCTTTATCCTTCCTTCACTTAATTCTGAGTTTTACAGAAAATTGGCATATCCTTAAAAAAGGATTGAGTATCCACAGAAGTCTCCAAAGTTATATGGGCTTGTCCCCAGTTTTTGGGCTAGTCCCCAGTATTTGGGCTTGTCCCCAGTTTTTGGGATAGTCCTCAGTTTTTTGCGCCTGTCCCCAGTATCGCCAGTAGCGCACGATGATCCTGGTGTAGTTCAAGGCAATGGGACCAGTACCTACTTTAGGGGCTGACAATTTCATTGTACTGGCTGTATTCAGGATCCTACGTATAATGGTAGACGTACCATACATCCGTTCCTAAGGTTTCTAACGTTTTCACATTAGCTAAGGTTTTGGCATTTTCATGTCACTCAGTTTGGATAGTCGCCAGTGAGGGCCATACTCCAGTTTACACACGATCCTTTGGGCTTGTCCCCAGTCTTTTGGGCTTATCCCCAGTTTTTTGGGCTTGTCCCCAGAATTGTTGGGCTTGTCCCCAGTTGCTAACTCTTCTCTTATGATTGGCTTAGTCACAAGTTACATTCCATTTCAGGTTTTTGAAGCTATCCTTGATCCTAACCTTTTATTAAGGTTTGTCTTATGGTTATTTTGATTAAGAGTTTAGGATCCTAACTTGGATTCTCAGGTATGATCCTTAATCACCTTAATTTTATTCTTTGTTTATCTAAGTGACCCTAATTCTTTGACAACAGGATACATGATCCTTAAGTTATATCACTTTTTTGAATTTTTCGATTATAGGATATTTGATCCTTGATCATACCCTAAACTTTTTGACATAATCTACTAAACTCTTGTTCTTAACTCATGAATTCAAGCAAAATGTATCATAACAATTGAAAGGTAAAGTATTCACAAATATAACAACACATGAGATAGCCAAAAGATTAAGGTTTTATTTATTTATCAAAAGTTAAACCCTTTAAAGGTTGTCAAAATTGCCAACCCAAGTTTCTACCAGCAAAACGTGGCCCGTCCACTTGGCTTGGCAAAGGGTGTCCATATTAACGAGGTCTAAGTGCAGGAATAAAAAGACGGCAAGATCACAATGGCTTCATCCCCCAAACAGAGGATCCCTCCACCATTTGTTATCCTACCTATTGTCTGAAGGATCAGTGATCCTTAAACCTAATTACTATTGCTTAAGTACAGACCAACCATTGTTCAAGAAAAACATCAACAATCAAAAAACTTTTAAACGATAAAAAATGGGATCCGGCCGCATCTAGATAAATCCATCATCGCCCATTGTTGCAGCCTACACCTTCGCTGCATCACCATCACCTCCAGCCTCTGCATCCTCAGACTGATCCTTCAACCCGCTGTCGCTTGCCTCGATTACCAGAACCTCTTCAGTCTCCTCTTCATCGTCCAGCTCAGCTAGCTTGGCCTTCCAGCCTTCTTGGTCCTAGGCAGTCCTGTCGAAGCTAGGATCCTCAGCCTCCTTTTCCATCTGCAATTTGATTTTGAGCATAGTAATGGCGGCAGAAAGCTTAGCACCCTCCATCACTTCAGCCTTCTCCTGATCAAAAGTAATGTGGGCCATGACCAGCTGCTTTTTCTCCAAGTTGAACTCCTTCTCGAGGGTAGAGATGGTTTGATCCTTAGCCAGGAACAGCTTTTGGAAGTCCAGCTCCTTCTGCTCAGCCTCTTCAACATACGCATCAAAGAGCATCTGGATCTCAGCAAATTTCTACAAAAAAGAAAAGATACAATTCAGGATCCGTTATCCTCGAATGGGCAGGATAGAATTAAGGATCAGGGATCCTTAGATCAGAGAAGTATTCTTCAAACTGATGCCGGATGAGGGGCAGGACTTCAAGATCGTCAGCGGTCTTCCTCTTCTTTCCTCCCTTGCCCTTGGAGGTGACAGGCTTAGGGATTGGGACGCTAGGGCTGGTAGCAATTCATTTCTTGCCGGACCGGGCAGTGAAAGAATCAAGATCACTGACGCTAAAGCGAGAAGCTGATTTCGAGGACTTTCCAGCACCTACAAACGGCAAACAACAGATAAGTATCCTTAATCTATATCTATTTAATCATACATAAATATAAATAGTTACTTGACATGGTGACTGAACCAGAGGACACTTCCTATGAATCCTTTGTGTTGGCCTGGAATATTCTAACTGTAGGATCAAGGCTCCAAAAGGCAGCGATTCTTTCTTTTGTTGCAGGGGACTGAATGAGATGAGAAACTGAGATAGGTGCACAAAAAGACAGAAAAGGATCAGTTATCCTCAACAGAAACAGAATCAGCCTATGATCCTTCTATAAGGATCCTATATCCTACCATGGGTGGTCCACTCTTTGGGGAGATCTTTCCCGTCTGGAATAGAATCTCTCTTAACAAAGAAGAAGCGATTTTTCCAGTGGGTATCATTCTTTGTGGTTTTAAGAATTGGATGAGGATCACCAGGCTTATGTTTGAACAAGTAACGGTGTGAACCATGGCTCACAAGATTATACAGCTCAGCCAGTTCCGACATTCCTATCTCTATACCTTCCTGCTCTATGATGTTTTCTAAGGTATGCAGAACCCTCCACATCATCGGCATTGCCTGGATATAGCACATACCGGTGAGTGCAAAGAAGGATTGGGTAAAGGTAGGGAAAGGATAGGAGAATCCTATCAGGAATGGGGTGGCCGGAAAAGCAACCCAAGTGTCGGAGACAGAGTCACTTTTCACAGAGGAATCGAAGGGTCTTAAAACTGTATCTGCCGGAAAACAGTGGCAAATCCGATCAATCTCCAGGTCGGTGAAGCGGCAGAGCTCAGATGAGGGGTTTTTGATGATCCCTTGGCTTTTCAAGGAATCATCCTTTTTTGGATCCTTGGCTGGTGAGGATCGAAGAACCATCTTTGCCATGGGTGGTGATAAAAAAGAAGAACAGAGTAAGAAGATGAAGAGAGAAGGAGAAGAGAGATACCTGATTGATCTTTGAATGAGGATTTAAAGGGAAGTATCGCTCGAATTTAAATGCAAATTGATCCTTATCTCTAACCTATATATATAATGATAATTCTGCAGGTTGTCACTTCGGTGACGCGTGATGTGTAACGGCTAGTTCGATTCTAACGGCTATATTCCCGTTGGCTAGTTCGTTGCAGATAATGTTGAAAAATATGACTCAATAAGTTATATTTTATTCCTCATATTTTGGGGCAATTGTTAGGGATAGATTTTCTAAACCTAAGGATCACGGATCCTCAAATACTGCCAGGATCATGGATCCTCAATTCTGTTTGAATTAAGGATCCTCAGAAGACATTGCAGAATTAAGGATCCAGGATCCTCATTGTTATCCTAACACTAACGTTTGTTTACATTGTATGTAAGCTTGTTTTGCAGGAGTATTCAAATGGGACTTGGTCTTGCCGAGATTCCAGGGGAATATACCTTACAATTCCACACGTGCATAGCCTTCGTGAACGTTATGGAGATCGTGGGAAGCTAGCACCTTTTGCGGATTGTTAGTTAGCTAGTTTATTTCTATTTTTATAAGTGGATAACAATCTTGAATTAGAACAAGTTAGCAAACACACACACTCTCGCAAGCTCTCTACAACTTATTGCCGAATATATACACTTTGCACTCTAGTGATCCTTGTAACAAGCTTGTTATCATCCCGAGTTGTAACAATTATTTGTTTAATTATAGTTGGTGATCGGTAGTTTCCATCACCCGAGGTTTTTTATGCCAGAGATCATCTCTTAATCAAGGGCTTTTTCCTCGTATAAATCCTTATGTCACTTATTCATTTCATTTGAAGTTTGTTCATACATTCACTATTCAATTCAAGCATCACACCTCATAAAATAAGATTTGGTTGCATAATCCTAGTCTGGTTTTTGACCAAAACAATAATTACCTTGGAATACGTAAAAATGTAACCGTTAGGACTCAGGATCCTTATCGGTAACATTTTTTGGGACAATTGTTATGGGTCAAATTCTGAGCCTATATCCTAGATGGTATCTTGAATTATATCTTGATTACATAATATGTGTTCATCACCAGGATACTGAATCAGGATATTGGTAACATCCTGATACTGTATCCTGAGGATTACTAATGGATTATGTGCAGGAGTATGAGCTCAAGTTTGCAACGTTCATGAAGACCTCTTCCCCTGAAGACTCGGTCCAATTTGTTCGAAGAAAGACGTTGAGGCCGCTTTACTTGGTCTCCAACGTTAACTAGGGAATATTCGCTGGCATCCCCCATTTGTAGGAGATTTTGTTTACATTTCATAGCTATAAATAGACGGATAAACCAGATCAAATAGGACATCACACTCACTACTCTCTAGCTCTCATACTTTCTCTCGCAACTCTCACTTTCTGAAAAAGATTGTAACACTTAGTAGTGATCTGGTCAATATCCTGCATTGTATCCTAACATTTGAAGTAATAAGAAGAACAAGGCAGCTGCGATTGTCAGCTCCTGAGGTTTTGTGTCGGCGATCTAGATTGATCAAGGGATTTCCTCGTACATCTCGTGTCACCCTTTACTTTTTGCTCATTGTTTGATCATAGATATAGCTCGATATCCTGAGCTATATCCTAAACACTGTCTTTTGCAAACAACTAAATCAGGATATTTTCGATACACATTCTTAGCACACTACCTCACTTAACTAATTTGATCACTAAATTGCTTAGGTAACTTTTGACCAAAACAAGTAGTATGGGATATTAACATTAAAGATTCGGTAATATAATAGTTGTTGTGGATTCTCTTGAACAATCTATTTCGCTCAGTGCCGCCCCGATGTTTCCGCCATCGGTTGGGGTGTGACAGATTGGTATCAGAGCCATAACTATAGGGAATTAGGCAAGACTCGACCTAGTCCAGGTCGAAGTCTTAGAATCGACCTAGTCTATAGTCTAAGTACCAACAAACCGACTTGTGCATACCCGGTAGGGGTTTTGCGCAAGCTTACTTGATACTCTCACTCGAACTCGCTGAACTCGCACTGCCTAGTACAGCCTTAGGAAAGGAACGCTGGCCACACACACAAACGGATGATCTGGTTGAGAATAGGTGTGAAAGCCGCAAACTCTCGACCAAATCACTCGTTCGACATGCACTTTTACTATCAACACGAGAATTTGCGTTGAATCAGGAGTGAAATCCGTACTTCGATGCAGTTCTCTCTATCTATCTCATAATTCTATCACACAAACAGGAATGCAGTCGTTAAGTCATGGGTAAAACCCGAACCTTGATGACTCTTTCCGCTCTCTATTTTGGTTTTACAAAACTCTCACCAAAGTCTCGATGGATTCCAACGATTCGAGTTGCGTGAATAGCCAAAGAGATGCGTGCCATTCACCGCATGTCGGTGATAGAGCACAGTCTATTAGGCCGAAGCGCGTACTCGACGTCCTTGAGAATAGTCGAACCACTTTGGGTAGTCAACGTCTATCAAGCCAAGACAATCTCTCTTCGACTTTATGTGTTTTGATTCTGGAATTCGCCACCGCCGACTCTGAGATTTATCGATTTATGTGAATTTTATGTATTTTTATGTGATTTCATGTGTTTATGTGTTCGATTCTGGTGATTTACTCGCTTTTCGCTGTTCGCTTTGATCAACACACACAACACGCACCACACATTTACCCCAAAACGCCAACAAATCGCATGCTATACTATTCTATGTGTACTCGCTACTCGCTAATCGCAGTCGCAATACTCGATCGCCTTACGACGCTGTGAAAAATAGGTGAATACGTGCAATATGTGTAGGTCAATATGTGCAAAATATAGTGAATATGTGGACTATGTGTTTCCGTGCTTACTTGGACTACGTACTTATGTGCTTACGTGCTTCTGTGGTTTATGTGCCTACGTGATTTTGTGATTTGGTGTGTTCCTGAGCTTTATATAAAGTAGACTTGGGTGAATCGCTAGACTATATTAGGGTTAATCGAAATTGTGTCTGAGTCCTGTGACGATGTCTGTTTGCAGACAATGTCATCATTTGGATCACACCCTGCTCGCTCCGTCCGTCGTAACCATGAGGACAAAAGCATCGCTGCACTAGTCGCAAAGCAGATGGCGAAAGTCATTCCGCAAATTGTCAGCGAAGTGAACGAAAACGCTAGCAAGTCCTCTGAAGAATCCAGGACTGGCGAGAGAAACAAACGAGGGAATGATGCAGCTTATGGGCTGACGTGGGATGAGTTGAAGGACATCATGATGAAGGAGTTCTGCCCTCCCCACGAACTCCAGAAGCTGGAGGACGAGTTCTGGCATATCAAACAGGATGGTGGCGACAACGCTGGTTTAACTGCTCGCTTCAAGCCGCTGAGTATCATCTGTCCGGGTCAAGTTACTACCCCCGAGATAACCATCAAGAAGTATATCCGTGCTCTGTCGGATTGTGTTGCTGACTTCATTCAAACTGCGAAGACGACAACTATTGAGGAAACCTACCTGCTCGCTGCCGAGATTAACGACAAGCGAGTCAGGGCTGGTTACTTCGATAAAGCCTCCAAGAATCTGCATCAAGTCAGCGCTGCTCCCACCACTGAAACCACCGCATCGCAATCATCAAGGTCCTCCCGTCGCAAGAGAAATAACAGCAACTCCAGCAACAAGAACTGTGCAGTTACTGCCGCTCCACTCCAAGTCGTGCCTGATCAACCGCAACCTCAAAACCGCCAAGTAGCAGCGCCTGTGGCCAATGCACCACCAGCCAAGCGTGCATACACTGGTCCACACCTGCTCTGCCCTACTTATGCCTACCATCACCCAGTTGGAATGGCATGCCGGTTTTGTGTTCACTGCAACCTGTACGGCCATTTCACCGCTAACTGCCGTACCGGTCCTCGCCAAGCCCCAGCTCAAGCTCCTGCTCTACTAGCTCCGTAAGGCCAGCAAGCAGCTCCTGCTCCCGCTGCTTAAGCAAGAGCTTTCTTAGCGTGTGGTGATCCCAACCACTTCTCAAACGTCTGCCCAAACAGAGTGGTGAAGCAAGAGCCACAGCAGCAGCAGCAGCCAGCACCGCAACAACACCACCAGCAGCAGCAGCCCGCGGGCGAGTCTTCAACATCAACGCTCGCCAGGCTCAGGCAGACAACAACATTGTTAATGGTATGTTTCTCGTAAATGGTATATATGCTTCGTGTTTGTTAGATACTGGAGCCGATAACTGTTTTGTGTCGTTCGAATTCGAAAGGCTCCTAAACCGTAAACGCGTTAACCTCCCATTAACATTCGACATAGAAGTTGCCACTGGAAGAATCGTCATTGTTAGCTCCATTCTGCGTGACTGTACTCTTGAACTCAACAGTCACGTTTTCCTGATCAATCTCATCACGATGCAGCTTGGTAGCTTTAATGTCATAGTAGGTATGGATTTCCTTCGGGAGAATCATGCTGAAATTGTTTGCTTCGATAAGATGATTCGTTTCTCTCTCGTGAACGGTGATCAATTGTGTGTTTATGGCGAAGTCGCTTCGAAGAAGTTACAACTCATGTCGTGTGTTCAAGCTAGCAAGTATCTCCGCAAGGAATACCAAGCTTTCTTGGCGCACATCGTAGTAGCGGAGGAAAAGGAAATTAAGGCAATAGACAACGTGCATGTGGTTCGTGATTTTCCTAACGTCTTTCCCGATGATTTACCTGGTTTACCGCCCACTCGTGATATCGATTTCCGAATCGACGTTATTCTTGGAGCAAATCCAGTTGCTAGAGCACCTTATCGTCTCGCTCCTTCTGAAATGCGCGAAATCTCAAGTCAGCTCTAGGAACTGCTTGATAAAGGCTTCATTTTCCCTAGCACCTCTCCTTGGGGCGCACCTGTCCTTTTCGTCAAAAAGAAGGACGGATAGTTCCGGATGTGCATCGACTACAGGGAATTGAATAAGCTTACTATCAAGAATCGATATCCCTTGCCTAGAATCGATGATTTGTTTGATCAACTACAAGGTGCTACGTGTTTCTCGAAGATCGATCTATGCTCAGGCTATCACCAATTACGAATTCAGGAGGAAGATATACCCAAAACCGCTTTCCGAACCCGATACGGTCACTATGAGTTTGTTGTTATACCTTTTGGTTTGACAAACGCTCCCGCAATTTTTATGGATCTAATGAATCGCGTGTGTAATCCCTTTCTCGACCGCTTCATCATCGTGTTTATCGATGATATCCTGGTCTATTCCAAGTCAAAAACCGAACACTCGCAACATCTACGTTTGGTTCTTGAGTTACTCCAGGGAAACAGTCTCTATGCCAAATTCTCCAAATGTGAATTCTGGCTTAAGGAGGTTCAATTCCTCGGTCACATCGTAAATAGTCAAGGTATTCATGTCGATCCTGTGAAGATCGAAGCTGTTAAGCGTTGGGTTACACCAAGGAACCCGTCCGAAGTTCGTTCTTTTCTCGGATTGGCGGGTTACTATCGCCGATTCATCGCTGATTTCTCGAAGATCGTTGTACCTCTCACCTCGCTTACGCACAAGGACAAACCTTTTGTTTGGGGAACCAAACAAGAGGAGGCCTTTCAAACTCTCAAAGCTATGCTTTGCAATGCTCCCATGCTCTCGCTACCCGACGGAAAAGACGATTTCGTAGTCTACTGCGATGCCTCTAACCTCGGTCTCGGTTGTGTTCTCATGCAATGGGACAAGGTTATCGCGTACGCCTCTCGATAGCTCAAGATCCACGAGAAGAACTATACAACCCACGATCTCGAGCTTGGCGCAGTTGTTTTTGCGTTGAAGATTTGGTGACACTACCTTTACGGTACCAAGTGTACGGTCTTCACCGACCACAAGAGCCTAAAACACATCTTTAACCAGAAAGAGCTGAATATGTGCCAACGCCAATGGGTTGAACTCCTCAACGATCCAGGCAAAGCAAACATCGTTGCCGATGCTCTCAGTCGATGAAGCTATTTGCATAGTGTTCGTAATACTCTAGCCCAACACAATCTCGAAGCTCTCATCCGTGACGCCCAACATGCTTGTTTTACCGAATGTACTTTGAAGAAGGAGAGGATCATCAATGACGGCAAACAACTGGTGAATAAATCGAATGGTATATTCCACTATCTAGACCGAATTTGAATTCCTAAGCGCACCAATTTACGAAAGATCTTGCTAGATGAAGCCCACAAATCGCGGTATTCCATTCCGGTGCCGATAAGATGTACCAAGACATGCGCTACAAGTACTAGTGGTCGGGCATGAAAAAGGATATCGCCATCTATGTTTCAAAATGCATGACTTATTCGAAGGTCAAGGCTGAGCATCAGCGCCCCTCTGGCTTACTCATACAACCCGAGATCCCGATGTAGAAATGGGAGAGTATAGCTATAGACTTCATAACGAAACTTCTACGCACGCCATCAGGGCACGACAGCATCTGGGTTATCGTTGACTGTCTTACCAAATCCGCTCACTTTCTACCAATACGGGAAGACTATAAGGTAGAACGATTAGCACGAATCTATACCGACGAAGTTATATGTCGACACAGGACACCTCGTGACATCATCTCCGACCGTGATGGTCAATTCCCCTCGCGTCTTTGGGAAACGTTTCAATCTGCTCTCGGTACTACTCTCAATCTTAGTACCGCATTCCATCCCCAGACCGACGGTCAGACTAAGCGCACAATTCATACCCTCGAAGATATGCTTCGCTCGTGTGTTATAGATTTTGATGGTAATTGGGATTCGCATTTACCGTTAGTCGAATTCTCGTACAATAACAGTTATCACTCTAGCATCCAAATGGCACCATTTGAGCCATTATACGGAAGAAAATGTCGATCTCCTATTGTGTGGCACAAGATCGGGGATGCGCAGATTACCGGTCCGGAGTTACTGCAAGAAAAGACTGAACAAATCCTTCAAATTCGAGACAATCTGCTGAGAACTCGGAGTCGTCAGAAAAGTTACGCCGATAGACGCCGCAAGCCCCTTGAATTTGACGTTGGCGATCACGTACTCCTAAAGGTTGCACCTTGGAAGGGGGTGATCAGATTCGGCAAGAAAGGAAAGATCGTGCCTTGATATGTTGGACCCTTTAAAATTCTGGAAAGAATTGGTAAGGTGGCCTACAGACTCGAACTACCGGAGGAACTTAGTAACGTCCACCCGACTTTCCACGTTTCAAACCTCAAAAAGTGTCTAGCCGACCAGGAGTTACATGTCCCTCTTGAGGATCTGCAAGTGGACGATACATTACACTTCGTGGAAAAGCCTGTCGAGATCATGGGCCGAGAAACCAAGGTACTCAGACACTCATGCATTCCCATTGTGAAGGTTCACTAGGAAGGCAAACGTGGCGTCGAGTTCACCTGGGAACTCGAAAGTGATATGAAGGCAAAGTATCTACAACTGTTTGTTACGCCTGCTTCTCAAATTTCGGGATGAAATTTCCTAAAGTAGGGGAGGCTGTAACAACCCGACTTTTGAAAGTCAAAGTACAAGTTAAAGTCAAAGTCAAAGGAAGAAAAGATTGCTAATTGCGATATGTCACTCCTTGCTTAATTACTGATTGTACTTCTTGACTTGTATTTGATACTCTAATTTTAAATTGCTTAAGTTGTATTTTGTGGAGTACATGTTAATAAATCACTATTTAATCACAGTGTAATCGCTAATCGCATCGCTATCGCATCGCAACTCGAATGTTAGGTTACGAATATTGTTTTTACATGCGTGTGCTATTATGTGTTACTTGTGCATGATATATTTATGTTGAGGTATTTAATCGCAAACGCAACTCTATCACAATGCAATCTCATCGGAAACTCGAGATTCAAGGATTTTATTTGGTTAATTAATAGTTAGGTTATTTACGTAATTAATGGGTAATACTATCGCCTCGCTTACTCGTAACACATTGCAATGCTCAACGCACAAAACGAAAAGTCAGCAACCAACTCACACCCTCCATCCGATCGAACCGCACTTCATCCCACCTCACTGTACCGACTTTCCTCTTTTGGCAATCTATAAATAGCCCTGTCACATCACTGTTCATGATGTGACAGCTCTCTCATCCGACCAGCACGTTCCAGCCCTCTTTTCTCTCAATTTCTCGCAATTCTTGTAAGTTTTCAACCCAAATCTTGTACTTCTTTGATCTTCACACACTTCTTCATCTTTTTCACCATCAAATCTTCACTTTTAACCATGAAATCGGCTGATTTGAGGTGTTCTAGGATGATGTCATCATGGGGTTCTTATGAACTTCAAGATTTGACCTCATTCAACCAAAAACAACTCAGATCTAAGAGATTTCAACATGTTTTAACACTGATTTCGTAATAAATCTAAACACTTTCAAGAGTGGAAGGATTGAAAAATGTTTTCATAACTTTTCTTTCAACTCTTTTACACTCATGCACTCAAAACCGATAGAATCGGAGCTCATTCAGGCCTTTCACTCATTCTCTAGTGATGTGTCGGTCTGAGATCTGATTCCTATCAACGAGATAACTGACTTAGCGGGTTGAACATGAACAACCGTCAAGAACAGTTAACAGGTCAGAATGGGGTGATTCCCGTCCGAACGGACAACTTGGACTTGAAGGAATTCCCGTTGTTTAACACGTTGCCAAATCGCCTCGATCAAACCGCAAAACTTCCAAACTTAACAAATTTCAAAACGAACATGTCACCAAATGGACTGCCATCTGATCGGATAGCCATCTGATCGAACGACAATCCGATCGGATGACTCCTAGTCCCAAGCCCTTGAAGTTTTCACAAGTTTCCAAAGATTATCAAAACCAGCGAATGGCCATCCGATCGGATGACCATCCGATCGAATGACCATTCTGTTGTGAACTTGTTCTCTGCGAAATGTCTCGCTTGGACGGATCGTCATCCGACCGAACGGCCATCCGACCGGACGACCGTTCAATCGAATGACCTGAAGGGTAGAGATACTTCTCTGTTTTCAAAATGCTACAACGAAAACTTCAAAGCCATCATACACAAACACATCCATCCCAAACGAAAGGCCAACCGACAGAATGGACATCCGACCGGATGACCATCCATTCGGATTGCCATCCGTTCGGATGTCCCTTCATCACTCAGTCACTTCGCATCGTTTTACGCACTGTTTATCTCTTACGCTGTCGTTCTGTTCAGGCTAATCCCCCAGCGCTCCCTTCAATCCAAGAGAGTGTTTATTTACTAAACACAATCTGTGAGTATACTCGATCTCTTTTTGCTTTAAGCACTTTTGGGTGTTACATACGTTACTTATATCAAATCACATCAATCACACAACGCAAACACTTTTATACGCTAACAGTTACTGCATGTTATACGTGTTGCTCGATGAATGCTTGTATGTTATGTTTACACAGTGATTGTTGCCTGACACCTTAGCAATGATAGTACTATAGTTTGGACTCAGCACCTGTCGTGGACAGGGGTTGTTAGGGGCTTTTCTCACATGTCAAAGTGGTGATATGTGTTGCGTATTCTACAACTCGCAGTCACGTCTGTGCATATTTCATTGTCGATAACCTACTCGCTTCACATTATACATGTTACATGCTGGTTATGCGTAAACTCGCTTTCGCTATCTATTATACTATTAAACTTGTATGCTCACCTTTATACTATGTGTATTGACCTCTACTTTAACGTATGTGACAGGTGTTTAGGATGCTTTGCTTGTTACTTGCTGGAATCACGCTAGGATGGAGTCTAGAAACAAACCTAATAAAATCTAAGTTGTCGGAATAGTTTGCTTGTTTTTGAGACAATTATCTGTAATAATTATTGTTACTTTATCTGTTAGTAGTATGGGATATTAACATTAAAGATTCGGTAATATAATAGTTGTTGTGGATTCTCTTGAACAATCTGTTTCGCTCAGTACCGCGCCCCGATGTTTTCGCCATCGATTGGGGTGTGACACTTGCTGGGTTCCTTCTTCACTTGAACAGGGCCAGGGTAGTTGTCCAACTCCTCCAGGTCAAAGGCTTCCGGAATCTTGGTTGGTGCTGCATAACAGGGAAAGAATCTAAATCTCTACTCTTATTTTATTTTTAACTAATTAAATACGTGGAAAATTATATGATCCTTACCAGACATGTCCGATGAAGACTATTGACTTGAACTTGGAAGGTGCAATGAGAAGGTTCTGTCACTTTCAGGCAATTGGTAGATCCTTTTGATTCTCTCTTCGGATTCTTCAATGGGAGGAGCCAACTCTTTGAAGTTTGCTACACAAAAACATAAGGGTGTTAGTGCAGGATACGTCGTTAGGATACGTCGTTAGGATACATCATTAGGATATATTTGGGGATAACATAAAACCCTAAACCCTACCGGAAGTCAATCATTTCACCGGAAGGCTATCACCTTCGGTAATGGAGTCCTGCCTAACAAAGAAAAATTTACGTTGCCACCCATCCTCGTTCCTTGTTACTTTGAGGATGAGGGGATTGCTGGAGGTTGAAAAAAGCAAGAAACGGCTATTGCCGTGTGAACGGAGACGGTAAGCGATTGGGATATCCTCAATGCAAAGGTCAGGAACGTGAACGGCCTTGATCTGGTTAAGCACGATTAGTACTCTCCAAACCATAGGCATTGTTTGGGCAAAACTAAGACCGGTGGTATGAAATAATTGCATAATGAATTCAGGAAAAGGATAGCGAAGGCCAAGAGAGAAAGGGTATGCTGAAAAGCAGATCCATTCTTCGGACGATACATCTGACCGAAGACTCCGGTCAAATGGACGAATTACCGCCTTGTCGAAAAAAGCGCCAGAGGCTCTCAGTGCGATGATGTCGGTGTTATCAAAAGTGCACACCTCCTTCTCGGGACATTTGAGCGGATTCTGGTTAGCAAACGATGAGGTTGATTCACCGGAATGAGATCGGGTTCTGGTGGCCATCAAGGAAGTTAAGCATAGAGAATCTTGAGAGAAAGGAGAAGAGAAAATACCTAAGAATTCTGAGGAAAGTGGTTGATTATCAACAAGAAAGTGAGAAGATACAGGGGCGAGATAGATAGGCATTGAGTAAAAATCGCATGGGAAGTTGCACACTGTCACTTCAAGCGTCTAATAAACTTAATTGCTTCGATCCAAGCGATAAGTTCTAAAATATATTCGTTTGAATTTAGAATTCCAACAGATATATTTTGGGGACAATTGTTATGGGTGGTTTTCTGAATCCATATCCTGAATTATATCCTGACTTTATTACTTTTGTTTGTGACCAGGATACCGGATCAGGATATTGGTAACATCTTGATCCAGTATCCTGGTGGTTACTAATTGTTCACGTGCAGATTAGGATGGCAATCTTGTAACATTCAAATGGACTTGTTCTCTTGAAGACTCGGACTAATTAGTTGAAAAGGGAACGTTGAAGACGGAAGAAGAGGTCTCCAACATTCTAGAGGGAATATTCGCAGCATCCCGGTTTTATAGGATAGTTTGTTGTTTCTATTTCACTATAAAAAGGAATGTACGGATCGATAGACACACACAATTTTTCACACACACTTTTGCTCTCTACAAGCTGCAATCACTCGCATTCACGAACACTCACACTTGAAATTCATTGTAACACTTAGCTGATCCGTATAATATCCTACACTGTATCCTGACATTTGAAGTAATAAGAAGAACAAGGCAGCTGCGACTGTCAGCTCCCGAGGTTTTGTGTCGGCGATCTAGATTGATCAAGGGCTTTCCTCGTACATCTCGTGTCATCCATTACTTTTCTGCTCATTGTTTGATTGTTGATAAAGCTCGGTATCCTGAGCTATATCCTGAAACTGTTCTTTGCAAACAACTAAAACAGAATATTTTCAATACACATTGTTAGCACACAACCTCACAAAACTAATTTGATCACTAAATTGCTTAGGTAATTTTTGACCAAAACAACTAGGTCGACAATCCATGAAAGTCTTGAACGTACATGCTCAAGGCTGAGCAGGTTGACCTGTCGCACGAGAAGGAAGGAGTAAGGTTAAGAATGATGAAATGTCATGAGGGTAGGATCTAAACATCCTAGGATAGGTCGAAATGGCAGGCTTTACCTCCTGGTTGGGGTGCTAGAGCTTCAGCAACCCGCTCATTGATTAAGGCCGTCAGTTAAGCCTAAGTCAAGTTGATACCACCACTACGTCCTCCGTTGCGTCCACTCATGATCTTCACATCCAGAAAACACAAATGAGAATGACGACGCAGAGGTGTAAAAGGAATGACAGAAGAGAGTGAGCACATAAGATTTCATATAAACGGTCGTGTGTCAAAGTGAGCACATTAGGGCTAATAGACACCATGCTACTACCCTAACCAGGCATACCATAAGCAACACACCATGTAAAAGTAAACTATCAAGTAGGCAATATAACCATAAATCATACCACCTAAAGTGTTGAGCCTTGCACATGGAGTGAAGTGTTGTTGTGGATCGTTGAGCGCTGAGCAGGTTATAGTCTGGTTTTTGTCAAAAAGATTTTCCCTTTTTTTAAAACCAAGTTCACTATAACCAATGGCTCTGATACCAATCTATCACACCCTCAAAATCCACAAGCGGAGTATTACCGTGAGGCGTGTGACTGACCAGGATCATACCACTCATCATACTGAACGATAAGTAAATTAAAGTAAAACCATCACAATCAAAACGTTTAATATTCACGAAAACAATATCCCAAAACCAAGTTTAAGTGTTAACGGAAGCATAAAGTTTGAAAACCCATTAATATTTCAAAAGCATAATGTTTAATACTAGGAACCCAACAGTTGGTTCCCTGTCACAACATCCACTCCTCGTGCAAGCTCCAGCCATATACCTAACGACCTGCAAAGCATGCAGTAGTGTGTCAACATAACGTTGGCGAGTTCACCGTTGTTTTGTTTAGTACTGTTCCAAAAACCATAAGTTTGTCCAATTACTTTGTTCTTTATAAAAACATGCCATGGGGAGCTACCCAACTGTTTTAAACCACTAGACCCGTACCAGACCGACTACTGACTGTAGTATGTTTAATGCCCCAAGTCAATGTCTATCATATTTGACCAAGTGCCCAAGTATATTAGTCCACTCCCGTCCTCTGCGGCAAGGTGTGAGGCTTGTGAAATCTAATAGCGCTATTTAACTAATACCCCGTTCACCATTGGCCCGACGATTAAGTCGGTATAAAAATGAGTGGGGACTTTCAGATAGAGTTACGTCTAGTCCGCTTAAGACGTGTAATATAAATAACGGTTTCTGTCCGTCACAAGGAGACGAGGTTATACGTATTCTACCCAAGGAGAATACGCGGGTTGCATCCCACCAAAGGGGGATAGTTGTTGTTTTTCCCATTCCCAAACCACCGGGAATCGCATGCTTTTAAGAAAAGTGTGAACTCGCCTTAGATTAGCTCGGCAGATAATGGTCACTTGAGCTAATGTGGTCAACCACATCCTATTGTGGTTACCATACAAGTCAGGTTCATATTCAAGTAGTAAACACATAGTCCTACACGTATTCTAACACGTTGCATACAACAAGGTTCACAGTATACACGTACAACATATCAGTTCGTCAACGTTCACATTCATGAGTACCAGGTTCATAGTTTAAGTGTTCGGCCCTAGTATATGGGCCTGTTGAAAGTGTGCGAGTCTCATGAAATGTGCCCCAACAGTTCCTGGCCCAGTTAAACATACGTTGCGAGTGGGACCCCAGTCGAAACCATGAGGTCTCGACTCGCAACCAGAGATCTCGAGTCGAGATCAAGCGGTCTCAGGTTTTAGTCAAAAGGTCTCGAGTTGAGATCAGGAAGGTTTCGAGTCATGAAGCACTAGTCGAAACCTCGGGGTCTTGAGTCAGGTCTCGAGTCGAAACCGGACCCGCAACCATGCTGGTCTCGAGTTTACTTGTTTTGTGAAGGTTTGGTCTCGAGTCGAAACCAAGGGATTTCGACTCGCAACCTCAGTCGAAACCGAGAATATGTAATTGATTTCCTTCTTTGATTGTCCATTATTTTCGTAACATCAGTTATTAATTTTAGCATGTTTCAATCAGATCAAACAGCAATCATTTAATCAGCAGATATACATATTCATACAACCCTAATTACCCTTTAATCATTAACAGCAATTATCACATAATCATCATTCCAATCGGATCAAACAACATGATTATATCGGCAAACCTTTATCATCAACGATCCTAAATCATAAACCAATCCTTGCTATTGTACATCATTAACAAAGATTAACATTACAACCGTAGTTCATGCATATCGTCACATCAATTCATCGAACCGTAATTCACCACTAAACTATTACGGCAGTTTAACAATATCGTCCACATCTAATTTAGATCGGATTGCTTAGTTATTCCAACTAGCACATCTCATTAAACAACCCTAAATCATAACACTTTTCATACACTCACACATAAGTACATGGCTGAAATCAAATAAAGAGCACAAGCCAAAACCAAAACTAGATACTAACCAGAAGTTTGTATGTCAACAAGTGTCGGAATGAGAGGGAGCAATGAATTGCGATCCGACCGAGATTTTGAAGAAAGTTCTCGCCATCGGTTTCGAGAGGGAGAGTAGAGAGGTTAGGGTTTTTTGTGTTTTTTTGTTTTGCTAAATTATGGGGATTACACACCAATCCTTGTGTTGTATGCGCATCAACAAGAGCTGGGCCGGACCCAGCTTTGGGCTCGAATAGGTTGGGCCGAGGGTAAAAGCACGAGAGAAAGGAAGTGTGCGGTTGTGGGTGAGTGTGCGACCCGAAGGGTGTTATGCGATCGGATTAATATTGTGCACTCATACATTTAGCATTCACATAACACATATACATAAATAAACTCATAAACATTCAATTACAATCAACATATCAACTATTCAAGTAGCGTACATATAAGTTAGATCAAAGCACAAAGAAAAGGCCCTTGAAATACGAGTTGTCACACTCATGCAGCAAAATCTTACTCCCCTCGCCTAACAAACCATTCAGCGAAACTTCATGCAGAACATTACTGAGTATCCAAGAAAAGATGTTTTCCATCGTTGATTTCTCTAACTTTTGGCGTTTTACAGTGAGTGGTATTTAGGAACCATTGTGTTTTGTGTGTGTTTTTGGTGTGATCAACGGAAGGTGCTGAGACGTCTCTATTTATAGGATGTTTTTGGTGTGTCGTTTAGGCGGGATATTTTTATAACAATAAATGCAATTAACAACTATCCGAATGTAAGGCTTGGCGTTTATATATTATGGCATTTTACGTTTTATGGCGTTTTTGTAGGCTAAGACATTAACTAAAGCACAGAAAAAACTACGCAGTAATAAAATTGGCGTTTTGTATTTACTTGGCGTTTTATATTTCAATGGCGTTTTATGTAAGAAAGAGTGTTTTACCTTTTTTACCCTTAATGAAGCGCGTCCACGTAATAAAATTTATATTATTTATGAAAATGCCACCGTGCCAATCTAGTCCATAGATTGTTTTGATCGGATGATCCATAAGTTATCTCACTGTTCTCACACTTTTCACCGGTTTCCCTAAATCCTGACCATATATATATAGGGTCAGGATTTAGAGAAAATGGTGAAAAGTGTGAGAACTGAGAGAACGGTTATGGATCGTCAGATCAAAACAATCTATGGACTAGATGACGCGGTGGCATTTTCGTAAATAACATCACTTTTATTAGTGTGACGCGCTTCATTAAGGGTAAAAAAGTCTTTTTACTTCTCTGCATAAAACGCCAAACTCATGAATAAAACGCCATTAAAAATCTCGCCTTAACCTACATAGCACACGTCATCCTAATCTAAACGCCATTAGATATAAAATGCCAAACTTTGTTTTTAAACGATAAAGCTGAACAAACAGTAACTGAAACGACGGGACTTAATTACTAGCATTTTTTATAATAAAATCCCGCCAAAAACATCCTATATATACAACATCTCAGACCTTCCATTAAACACACCAAACCCAAAAACGCCATATTTAATATATACCATTCATCTTAGAAACGCCAAAAAACCCAAACATCAAAGATTCCTAAACACAAAACGTTTCTTTGAAATTCAGTTTGGTTGTCGGTAAGGTTTCGCTCAATGTGATGGACAAAAATCCTTAAGTGAGGATATTGTCCATCTCATTGAGTAAAATCTTATTGACTTTATCCCCAACTTTCATCCAAATTATAAACGCGAAAACATACAAAAGCCACAAAATTGCAAAAACGTCATTTCTTTTAGATTCAGTTTTGTTCTCAATAAAGTTTAGCTGTATGGGTTGGACAACATTGTTAGACATCTTTCTTAACTGAGGTTTAACAATGTTGTCCATCTCATACAGCAAAACATTATTGAGTTTAGCATGACCAAATTTAGAAGTTTAAGGTACTTTTATTTAGTGGCGTTCTTTTTCTCGGTAAAACGCCAAAAAGTTAAAAAATCAAACACCGTTCCTTGGATATTCAATATTGTTCTATGGGAAGTTTCGCCAAATGGATTGTTAGCTGAGGGGTGTAATTCAATAACATTTTGCTGAATAAGATGGACAAATCTTCAAGAAAAAGAGGCTGATGTCACACTTATGTCATTTTCTATGCTTTGTTCTTGATGAATATTTGAATGGTATGAAGAGACGAATGACACTGATGAGTGAGTTGAAGATAAAGATAAAGATAAAGATAAAAATGAACTTCGAAAAAAAACTCATGTCATTTGTGTTTCCAAACGGCGACAAAAAAGCTACTTCAAAAACAAAACAAAAAACGAAATGAATCATACGAAAGTCAAAAAAGCAAGTGAAGATCTTTCAAAAGAAGAAAGAGACTGGTGACAGTGAAGATTTGGAAGATAAATTGTTTATATTTTTTTTTAATTTTCTTTTTCAGTTGATTGTTATATAATAACAACGCCATATATAATAAAAACCCCACACAGACAAATGCTTGTGAAAACGCCATCATGCCATAAAACGCCCCAAAACTCCCAAACTATAATAAAATTACTTTGGACAAATATTATAAAAAACTTTTAAAAAAAAGTATAAAAAACAAGTTACAAGAGAATAGAACAAAGTGCCATCTTTATATAAAACCTCATTAAAAATACAAAACGCCAAAATCTCGAAAAGGTACCTAGAAACAGTAACTACAAAACAGTAAACTGAAGCAATGGAAACTTTATTTTTAACAACAATTATTATATCAAAATATAAAACGCCAAACTTGAAAGATGAGACGTGTTACAGACCTCAGAGATAAAGCTTATCAAAAACAGTAATTACAAACAGTAACTGAAACGAGGAATACTTTATTATAATAATACCCCGCCTAAACTACGCGCCAAAGACATCCTATAAAATAATACCTCTCAGCAACTTCCATTTGATCACACCAAAAAAACAAACGCCAATGTTCCTAAATACCACTCACTGTAAAACACCAAAAATTTTAAAAAAATCAAAGATGGCTAACATGCTTTCTTGGATATTCAGTATGTTCTGCGTGAAGTTTCACTGAATGGATTGTTAGGCGAGGGGAGTAACTCAGTTAGATTTTGCTGCATGAGATGCACAAATCTTCAAGAAAAAGAGTCTGATGACAGTCATATGTCATTTTGTGTTCTTTGTTCTTGAAGAAGGCTTGGATGAGGAGAAGAGATCAATGACACTGAAGAGTGGGATGATTATAAAGATGAAGATAAAGTTGAAGAGCAAAGCGAAAAACTCACTCACACGGCATCGATCTATGTCCCCCTGACATCCACAAAGCCACTTCAACAAAACGAACAAACAAAATAATCAGACCGATGGGTTTGTTAAGTTTTAGATAAAAACGCCATATATTTGGTGACAGTTCCTGTAGTATTAAAGAAGAGAGAGACCGATAACAGTGAAAATTGTGAAGAAAGATCCGACTAGGATTTTGAATTTTTTTTTTTTTTTTTTTTTTTTGCTTCTATTTTTTCCCATATGGTTGTAATATAATTTTCTGCTTGTAAAACGCAAGATACCACAAACGCCAAAAATATATAAACAATAATAGAACAATGGGCCATCTTGTCTAAAACGCCATTGAATCTAAACGTCATTGAATCTAAGAACAAACAATGGGCCATCATCCTAAAAAGTCCTGCCCATACTTAGTATGGATGAAGCCATTCAGAGAGATATTTTAGCCCTTGGGGTTCCAATGGCCAACGATTTGGAAATGCCATAAACACCAAAATATTAATACAATGAACCCATTAAAACGCCAGGTAATTATTGAATTTGGTTAACGCCAAAAATGAAGCAGTATTGTGACACTGAATTGGAAAAGCGGAAGATAAAATGACAAAAAAATCCCCTGCACCCTAATTATATCGCGCGCCACATGATAGGCCAGGATCCGTTCTCACCCTTTAGTGTGTTTTATCCTGATCCCGTACCTATATATATATATATATATATAGTTAATGGAGAAAAAATTTACAAATAATCGGATCCTTTGACACATCGAGCCATGCTAGTGCCAATGTTATTTCTTCGGTAGGCGTCCACCACTTGACCGTTTTGGGAGAACGTTCCACATTTTCGCTCTTCTTATGGTGCCTTCATACGTGTCCACCTCTTGAGGAAGTGGTTGGGTTTCGGGTATGATTTGGGTTTGGGATATGTTTTGGGTTTGTGGAAAAAGTGGTGGTGATTGATTTAGTGCAGTATAGTATCTAAAAAATGGGAAGCGGTGGTGGCGTTGTTGTCACACCCCAACCGATGGCGGAAACATCGGGGCGCGGAACTGAGCGAAACAGATTGTCCATGAGTATCCATAACAACTATTAATTACCAGATATTTAAACGTCATGTCCCATACCACAACATATCCAAATAAAACACTTATTACAAATAATTGTCTCAAAAACAAACACTGTTCCGACAACTCAGATTTAGCGTGACATAACAAGACCCCTAGCTTGATTCACCAAAGCACAGCATTCCTAGCATCTTAAGAACCTGTCACATACGTTAAAATAGAGGTCAATACACATAGTGTAAAGGTGAGCATACAAGTTTAATAGTAATAATAGAGTTCGAAAGCGTTTACGCATAACCAGCATGTATAATGTGAAGCTAGTAGGTTATCGACAATGAAATATGCACAGACATGACTGCGAGTTGTAGAATGTGCAACACATATCACCACTGTGACACGTGAAGAAATAACCTTAACAACCCCTGTCCACGACAGGTGCTGAGTCCAAACTATAGTACTATCGTTGCTAAGGCGTTAGGCAGCAATCACTGTGTAAACATAACATACGAGCATTCATCGAGTAACACGTATAACATGCAGTATCGGTCAGCGTATAAAAGTATTTGCGTGGTGTGATTGATATGATTTAGAATAAGTAACGTATGTAACACCCAAAAGTGCGTAAATCAAAAAGGGGTCGAGTATACTCACAAATAGTGCTTAATAACTAAACACTCTCTTGGATTGAAGAGAGCGCTGAGAGATTAGCCTTAACAGTTAATGATAGCATAAGCAAATGAACGGTGCGTTAAACGGTGAAAAGTAAACCAAGTGACGAATGGTCATCCGATCGGACGGCAATCTGAACGGACGGTCATTCGATCAGATGCCAATCTGTACGGATGGTCATCCGTTCGGATGGCCATTCGGTCGGATTGACATTCGTTTGGGATGGATGTGTTTGTGTATGATGTGACTTTGAAGTTTTCGTTGTAGCATTTCAAAATCAGAGAAGTATCTCTACCTTTCAGGTCATTCAATCGAACGGTCATTCGATCAGATAGCGATCTGATCGGCGAGACATATCTAGTGAGAACAAGTTCACAGCAGGATGGTCATTCGATCGGATGGTCTTCCGATCGGATGGCAATCCGTTAGAACTGATGATCATTGAAAATTATGAAAAATGTTATGTGTGGAAACCAAGTTCAATCCGTTTGGATTGGCGTTCGATCGGATGGCAATCCATTCCACGATCCGATCGTTTTGAAACTTGTTAAGTTTTGCGGTTTGTTCGAGACGGTATGACAACGCATTGAACAACATGAACCCCACCAAGCCCAGACCATCGGATCGGATGGGAATCACCCCAGTCCGATCAGTTGGCTGTACGTTACGGTCCGTGCGTGTTCAACCCGAAGTCGGTTATCTCTTTGATAGAAACCAGATCTCAAACTGACACTTCACTAGTAACGAGTAGAAGGCCTGAAAGAGCTCCGATTCTTTCGGTTTGAAGGCATTGAGTGTAAAAGAGTTGAAAGGAAGTTACAAAACCATCTTCCAATCCCTTTTAACCTTGAAATGTTTAGATCTAGATGAAAATAGTGTTAAATCATGTGGAAATCATGTAGATCTGAGTTGTTCTTGGTGGAATGAGGCCAAAGCTTAAAGTTCATAAGAACTCCATGATGACATCACCCTAGAACACCTCAAATCCACTGATTTTACGATTAAAAGTTAAGATTCAAAGGTGAAAAAGATGAAGAAGTGCATATAGATCATAGAAGTACAAGATTTGAGGTAGAAACTTTCAAGAATCGCGAGAAATCGAGAGGAAAGATGGCTTGAGTGTGTTGTTCGAACGAGAGAGCTATCACATCACTTTGGTGATGTGACATGGGGTATTTATAGGTTTTCCAAAAGAGGAAAGTGGCACATGGAACGGATCGGATGGCACTTCGATCGGATGGCCATTCGATCGAATGGTCATTCGATCGACTGGCTCCGGCAAGTTGCGTTTCGATGTTTCGTTTTGCGTACTGATCGTTGCAATGCGTTTCGAGTGTGTGGTGTGAGAGTGTTACCTATTAGTTACACAAATAATCTAGCTACTATATCTAACATACAATCACTATAAATAAATTGCGGTTAGAGTTTGCGATTAGATTGCGTTGCAATAGAATTGCGATTGCGTTTTGCGATTAATCACCTCGACATAAACATAACATGCGCAAGTAACACATAATAGCACACACACGTAAAACAATATCCAGAACACATAATTCAAGTTGCGATAGCGATGCGATTAGCGATAAGTCGATTATCGATTAAACTGCGATTAAACCTCGATTTTTAACAAGTACTCCACATAATACAGCTAAAGCAATTTAAATAGAATATTGATTACAAGCCAAGAAGCACAAATCAGTAATTAAGCAAGGAGTGACATATCGCAATTAGCAATCTTTTCTTCCTTTGACTTTGAGTTTGACTTGTACTTTGACTTCAAAAAGTTGGGTTGTTATAGCCTCCCCTACTTTAGGAAATTTCGTCCTGAAATTTAAGAAGCAGGCGTAACGAACAGTTGCAGATACTTCGCCTTCATGTCACTTTCGAGTTCCCAGGTGAACTCGGTGTCGCGTTTGCCTTCCCAGCGAACCTTCACAATGGGAATGCGTGAGCGTCGGAGTACCTTGGTTTCTCTGCCCATGATCTCGACAGGCTTCTCCACGAAGTGTAATGTTTCGTCCACTTGTAAATCTTCAAGAGGGACATGTAATTCCTGGTCGGCTAAACATTTTCTGAGGTTCGAGACATGGAAAGTCGGGTGGACATTATTAAGTTCCTCTGGTAGTTCGAGTCTGTAGGCCACTTTGCCAATCCTTTCCATAATTTTAAAGGGTCCAACATATCGAGGTGCAAGCTTCCCTTTCTTGCCGAATCTGATCACCCCCTTCCAAGGTGCAACTTTAGGAGTACGTGATCGCCAACGTCAATCGGCGTCTATCGGCGTAACTTTTCAGATGACTCCGAGCTTTCAGCAGATTGTCTCGAATTTTAAGGATCTTGTCAGTTGTTTCTTACAACAGCTCAGGACCGGTAATTTGCGCGTCTCCGATCTCGTGCCATACAATAGACGATCGACATTTACTTCCGTATAATGCCTCAAATGGTGCCATTTGGATGCTAGAGTGATAACCGTTATTGTACGAGAATTCGACCAAAGGTAAGTGCGCGTCCCAATGACCACTGAAATCCATGACACACGAGCGAAGCATGTCTTCAACGGTACGAATCGTTCTTTCAGTCTGACCGTCGGTTTGGGGATGGAAAGCAGTACTAAGATTGAGAGTAGTACCGAGAGCAGATTGAAACATTTCCCAAAGACGTGAGGTAAACCGACCATCGCGGTCGGAGATGATGTCACGAGGCATCCCGTGTCAATAGATGAATATAATACCAAGATTTGTGGGCTTCGTCGAGCAGAATCTGTCGCAGATTTGTACGCTTGGGAATCCAAATTCAGTCTAGATAATGGAATATGCCATTCGATTTATTCTCGAGTTGAGCGCCGTCGTTAAGAATTCTTTCCTTCTTCAAAGTACGTTCGGTAAAGCAAGCATGTTGGGCGTCACGGATGAGAGCTTCGAGATTATGCTGGGCTTGAGAATTACGAACGCTATGCAAATAGCTTCGTCGACTGAGAGCATCGGCAACGACGTTTGCTTTGCCTGGGTGACAACGAATCTCACAGTCATAATCATTGAGGAGTTCAACCCATCGGCATTGGCGCATATTCAGTTCTTTCTGGTCAAAGATGTGTTGTAGGCTCCTATGACCGGTGAAGATCGTACACTTGGTACCGTAAAGGTAGTGTCGCCAAATCTTTAACGCAAAAATAACTGCACCTAACTCGAGGTCGTGGGTTGTATAATTCTTCTCGCGGATCTTGAGCTGTCGAGAGGCGTACGCGATAACCTTGTCTCGCTGCATGAGAACACAAACAAGACCAAGGTTAGAGGCATCGCAATCGACTATGAAATCGTCGTTTCCGTCGGGCAGTGAGAGCACGGGAGTGTTACAAAGCATAGCTTTGAGAGTTTAAAAGGCCTCCTCCTGTTCGGTTCCCCAAACAAAAGGTTTGTCCTTATGCGTAAGCGAGGTAATCGTTACAGCGATTTTCGAAAAGTCAGCGATGAATCAGTGATAGTAACCCGCCAATCCGAGAAGAGAACAAACTTCGGACGGGTTCCTAGGTGTAACCCAACTCTTAACAGCTTCGATCTTCGCAGGATCGACATGAATTCCTTGATTATTGACGATGTGACCGAGGAATTGAACCTCCTCAAGCCAAAATTCACACTTGGAGAACTTGGCATAGAGGCGGTTTCCCTAGAGTAACTCAAGAACCAAATGTAGATGTTGCGAGTGTTCGGTTTTTGACTTGGAATAGATCAGGATATCATCGATGAATACGATGACGAAGCGGTCGAGAAAGGGTTTACACACGCGATTCATTTGATCCATAAAGACTGCGGGAGCGTTAGTCAAACCAAAAGGCATAACAACAAATTCGAAATGACTGTATCGGGTTCGAAAGGCGGTTTTGGGTATATCTTCCTCTTGAATTCGTAACTGGTGATAGCCTGAGCGTAGATCGATCTTCGAGAAACACGTAGCACCTTGTAATTGATCAAACAAATCATCGATTCGAGGCAAGGGATAGCGATTCTTGATAGTCAATTTATTCAATTCCCTGTAGTCGATGCACATCCGGAATGATGCGTCCTTCTTTTTGACGAAATGGACAGGCGCGCCCCAAGGAGAGGTGCTAGGGCGAATGAATCCTTTATCAAGTAGCTCCTGGAGCTTACTTGAGAGTTCGCGCATTTCAGAAGGAGCGAGATGATAAGGCGCACTAGCAACAGGATTTGCTCCAGGAATGAGGTCGATTCGGAAGTCGATATCACGAGTGGGAGGTAAACCAGGTAAATCGTCAGGAAACACGTTGGGGAATTCACAAACAACGGGAACATCTTTCACTCGAGTCTTTCCTTCCTTTTCCTCCACTACTACGATGTGCGCCAAGTAAGCTTGATATTCCTTGCGAAGATGCTTGCCAGCTTAGACACACGACATTAGTTGTAACTTCTTTGAAGCGACTTTGCCATAAACACATAATTGATCACCGTTTGCGAGAGAGAATCGAATCATTTTATCGAAGCAAACAATTTCAGCATGATTCTCCCGAAGGAAATCCATACCTACTATGACATCAAAGCTACCAAGTTGCATCGGGATAAGGTTGATCGGGAAAACGTGACCGTTGAGATCGAGAATACAGTCACGAAGAACAGAACTAACTGTTATCGGCACAAGTATCAAATAGACCCGAAGCATACGATTTAGAAGCCTTTCGAATTCGAATGATACAAAACAGTTATCGGCTCAAGTATCAAATAGACTCGAAGCATATATACCATTTACGAGAAACGTACCATTAACAATGTGGTTATCTGCCTAAGCCTGGCGGGCGTGGATGTTGAAGACGCGCCTGTGGGCTGCTTGCTGAGCTGGCTGCTGCTGCTGTTGCGGTGCTGGCTGCTGCTGCTGCTGTGGCTCTTGCTTAACCACTCTGTTGGGGCAGATGTTTGTGAAGTGGTTGGGATCACCACACGCAAAGCAAGCTCTTGCGTGAGCAGCGGGTGCAGGAGCTGCTTGCTGTCCTTGTAGAGCTGGTAGAGCAGGAGCTTGAGCTTGAACTGGTGCTGGAGCTTGGCTTGGCGTGGACCAGTACGGCAGTTAGTGGTGAAGTGGCCATACATGTTGCAGTGCACACAAAACCGGCATGCGATTCCAACCATGTGATGATAGGTACAAGTAGGGTAGAGCGGGTGTGGTCCAGTGTATGCACGCTTGGCAGGCGGTGCATTGACCACAGGCGCCGCTACTTGGCGGTGTTGCGGTTGCGGTTGGGCAGGCACGGTTTGGATCGGAGCGGCAGTAACTGCACAGTTCTTGTTGCTATAGCTGTTGTTCTTTCTCTTGCGACGGGAGGACTTTGAAGATTGCGAGGCGGCGGTTTCAGCGGTGGGAGCAGCGGTGACTTGATGCAGATTCTTGGAGGCTTTATTGAAATAACCAGCCCTGACTCGCTCATCGTTAATCTCAGCGGCGAGCAGGTAGGTTTCCTCAATAGTTTTCGTCTTCGCAGCCTGAACAAAATCTGCAACACAATCCGGCAGAGCACGGATATACTTCTTGATCGTAATCTCGGGGGTAGTAACCTGACCAGGGCAGATGATACTTAGCTGCTTGAAGCGAGCAGTTAAACCAGCGTTATCTCCGCCATCCTGCTTGATATGCCAGAATTCATCCTCTAGCTTTTGGAGTTCATGGGGAGGGCAGAACTCTTGCATCATGATGTCCTTCAACTCGTCCCACGTCAACCCAAAAGTTGCATCGTTCCCTCGTTTGTTTCTCTCGGTCGTCCACCAATCTAGAGCTTGGGATTGGAAGACGCCGGTGGCATTAACAATGTGAAGGTCTTCCGGACAGCCACTCTGGCGCAGGGTGACTTCGATTGAATCAAACCATTGAAACATGGCCAAAGGCCCATCTTCGTCGGTAAATTCTTTCGGACCGCAAGCTTTGAACTGCTTGAAGCTAAAAGTAGTTTTGGGAGTATCAGTCCTGGACTCCTTCGAGGACTTGCTAGTGTTTTCATTCAGCTCACTAACAATTTGTGGGATGACTTTCGACATTTGCTTAACGACGAGAGCAGCGATTCGTTTATCATTATGGTTACGTCGAACGGAGCGAGCGGTGTGTGATCCAAATGACGACATTGTCTGCAAACAGACATCGTCGCGGGATTCAAACACGGTTTTAATTAAGTCGAGTATAGTCTACTATTTCTCCTAAAGCTACTTTATAAAGCGCAGGAACACATCAAGGCACAAAATCACATAGGCACAAAATTCACATAATCACATAAGCACATAAGCACATAAGCACGTAGCACAAAACATGTATTCAACTATATTTTGCATGTATTGACCTTCATATATTGCACGTATTCACCTATCCTTCACAGCAGCGATCCCGATTGAGGGTTGCGAGTGCGATTAGCGAGTAGCGATTGCGAATAATACAAGCGATTTATTTGCGTTTTGAGGTAAATGTGCAGTGCGAGTCGTGCGTGTTGATCAAAGTGAACAGCGAAAAGCGAGTAAATCACCAAAAATCGTACACATAAATACATAAAACCACATAAAATTCACATAAAATCGATAAATCACAGAGTTGGTGGCGGCGGGTTCCAGAATCGAAACACATAAAATCGAGAAGAAATTGCCTTGGCTAGATAGACGTCGACTACCCAAAGTGATTCAACTGTTCTCAAGGACTTGGGTACACATTTTGGCTTAGTAGTCTGTGCTCTCACTCCAATTCGAGCGTTCGGCACACATCCATTGGGCCATTATGTGACCCTCATCGTTGGAACTCATCGAGACTTTGGTGAGAGTTTTGCAAAACTGACAACGAGAGTAGAACAAGTCATCAAGGTTCGGGTTTCACCCCTGACTTAATGACTGCATTCCTGTTGGTGTCATAGAATCAGGAGGTAGATAAGGAGAATCGCGTCGAAGTATGGATTTCACTCTTGATTCAACGCGAATTCTCTTGTTTATAGTGAAAATAGCGAGTCGAACGAGTGATCTGGTCGAGAGTTTGCGGTGTTCACACCTAATCTTAACCAGATCATTCGTTTGTGTGTGTCCAGCCTTAGGAAAGGCTGATCTTACGCAGAACTGTAACATGCGATGTTCACGCAAGAGTGTAGTGTACAGCGAGTTCGAGCGAGAAATAGCAAATAAGCTCGTGCTTAACCCATACCGGGTATGCACAAGTCGGTCTGTTGGTACTTAGACTATAGTCTAGGTCGTTTCTAAGACATCAACCTGGACTAGGTCGAGTCTTGCCTAATTCCCTATAGTTATGGCTCTGATACCAATCTGTCACACTCCAACTGATGGTGGAAACATCGGGACACGGCACTGAGCGAAACAGATTGTCCATGAGTATCCATAACAACTATTAATTACCAGATATTTAAACGCCATGTCCCATACCACAACATATCCAAATAAAACAGTTATTACAAATAATTGTCTCAAAAACAAACACTGTTCCGACTACTCAGATTTAACGTGACATAACTTGACCCCTAGATTGATTCACCAAAGCACAGCATTCCTAGCATCTTAAGCACCTGTCACATATGTTAAAATAGAGGTCAATACACATAGTGTAAAGGTGAGCATACAAGTTTAATAGTAATAATAGAGTTCGAAAGCGTTTACGCATAACCAGCATGTATAATGTGAAGCTAGTAGGTTATCGACAATGAAATATGCATAGACATGACTGTGAGTTGTAGAATGCGCAACACATATCACCACTGTGACACGTGAACAAATAACCTTAACAACCCCTGTCCACGACAGGTGCTGAGTCCAAACTATAGTACTATCGTTGCTAAGGCGTCAGGCAACAATCACTGTGTAAACATAACATACGAGCATTCATCGAGTAACACGTATAACATGCAGTATCGGTCAGCGTATAAAAGTGTTTGCGTGATGTGATCGATGTGATTTAGAATAAGTAACGTATGTAACACCCAAAAGTGCGTAAAGCAAAAAGGGATCGAGTATACTCACAAATAGTGCTTAATAACTAAACACTCTCTTGGATTGAAGGGAGCGGTGAGAGATTAGCCTGAACAATTAACGATAGCATAATCGAATGAACGGTGCGTTAAACGGTGAAAAGTAAACCAAGTGACGAATGGTCATCCGATCGGATGGCAATCCGAACGGATGGTCGTTCGATCGGATGTCAATCCGTTCGGATGGTCATCCGTTCGGATAGCCATTTGGTCGGATTGACATTCCTTTGGGATGGATGTGTTTGTGTATGATGTGACTTTGAAGTTTTCGTTGTAGCATTTCAAAATCAGAGAAGTATCTCTACCTTTCAGGTTGTTCGATCGAACGGTCGTTCGATCGGATGGCGATCCTATCGGCGAGACATTTCTAGTGAGAACGAGTTCACAGCAGGATGGTCATTCGATCGGATGGTCTTCCGATCGGATGGCAATCCGTTAGAACTGATGATCTTTGAAAATTATGAAAAATGTTATGTGTGGAAACCAAGTTCAATCTGTTCGGATTGTCGTTCGATCGGATGGCAATCCGATCGGATGGCAATCCGATAGGACGGCAATCCATTCCACGATCCGATCGTTTTGAAACTTGTTAAGTTTTATGGTTTGTTCGAGACGGTATGACAACGCATTGAACAACAGGAACCCCACCAAGCCCAGACCATCGGATCGGATGGGAATCACCCCAGTCCGATCAGTTGGCTGTTCGTGACGGTTCGTTCGTGTTCAACCCGAAGTCGGTTATCTCTTTGATAGGAACCAGATCTCAAACCGACACTTCACTAGTAACGAGTAGAAGGCCTGAACGAGCTCTGATTCTATCGGTTTGAAGGAATTGAGTGTAAAAGAGTTGAAAGGAAGTTACAAAACCATCTTCCAATCCCTTTTAACCTTGAAATGTTTAGGTCTAGATGAAAATAGTGTTAAATCATGTGGAAATCATGTAGATCTGAGTTGTTCTTGGTGGAATGTGGCCAAAGCTTGAAGTTCATAAGAACTCCATGATGACATCACCCTAGAACACCTCAAATCCGCTGATTTTACGGTTAAAAGTTAATATTCAAAGGTGAAAAAGATGAAGAAGTGCGTATAGATCATAGAAGTACAAGATTTGAGGTAGAAACTTACAAGAATCGCGAGAAATCAAGAGGAAAGAGGGCTTGAGTGTGTTATTCGAACGAGAGAGCTGTCACATCACTTTGGTGATGTGAAATGGGGTATTTATAGGGTTTCCAAAAGAGCAAAGTGGCACATGGAACGGATCGGATGGCACTTAGATCGGATGGCCATCCGATCGGATAGTCATCCGTTCGGATGGCCATCCGATCGGATAGTCATCCGTTCGGATGGCCATTCGATCGAATGGTCATTCGATCGAATGGCTCTGGCGAGTTGCGTTTCGATGTTTCGTTTTGCGTGCTGAGCGTTGCGATGCGTTTCGAGTGAGCGGTGCGATAGTATCACCGATTAGTTACACAAATAATCTAGCTACTATATCTAACATACAATCACTATAAATAACTTGCGTTTAGCGTTTGCGATTAGATTGCGTTGCGATAGAATTGCGATTGCGTTTTGCGATTAATCACCTCAACATAAACATAACATGCACAAGTAACACATAATAGCACACACACGTAAAACAATATCCAGAACACATAATTCAAGTTGCGAAAGCGATAGCGATGCGATTAGCAATTAAACTGCGATTAAACCTCGATTTTTAACAAGTACTCCACATAATACAACTAAAGAGATTTAAAATAGAATATCGATTACAAGCCAAGAAGCACAAATCAGTAATTAAGCAAGGAATGACAGATCGCAATTAGCAATCTTTTCTTCCTTTGACTTTGACTTTGACTTCAAAAAGTCGGGTTGTTACAGCTGTCAGATTATGGGAGGTTGGGGTGGTAGGTGGTATCGGATAATACCCAATCTCACCCGTTTGTGGGTCTCTTCGGTACCGTTCTTCTTGTTCGTTGTTTGCAAAATTATCCCAAACCAGATTGTTGGGGTTTCATGCTTTTTGGTTGTTCGGGAAACATTGTGTGAAATGGATAGTTTGTATAAAAATTGTAGAGAAAAAGATTGTAGAAATGGTATGGTTTTATTAAAAAAAGGAGGATATATATAGTGCTAAAATTAAAAGTTTAAAAGTTTTTTTTTTAAATAACCATTGTACAACGAATAGATTTTGAAAGGGCCCCACAAAAAGAGCCGTTAGTGTTCGTTATTGTGTCAATGAGCCATCAATGGCGCCCCCTGGTGCCTGGGAAGTGGGGTAGGGAGCGTTATGGGGCGCCATAGGGGGTGTGGTGGCAGGGGCGCTAAGCCACACCGTACAGCCTTAGCGCCCCGGGCTCCTCCCCGTTATTACACCTATCAATAGCAAATCTAAGGAAGGATCTAAAGAGGGTAAGATATAGGAATAGAAAAGCTACTTCCAGTAAAATTCTCAGTACGTAAATATCCAAAATCCAATACTTAAAAGTAAATTATTTGAGAAATTAAATGTTCACAAATGCATAATTAAACACATTGCATTGTTCACTTTTGACACCGTATTCATAAGTTTGTATATTTAAATCACACAATAGGAATTCCTTCTATGTATTTACCGGGCGTTAGAACCAGTTGCATTTCATTATTCACGAGCAACTTTTTTTTTTTGTTTTGAAAGGCAAAGGTTACATAACATTTATGCCAAATTTTACCTATTCATGAGCAACTAGTATATTTTGTTATTTATAACAAGTTGACTTCTATTTAGGGCTATCTTGTAAAGAATGAAGAGTGATGCTTTAGACGTGATAAAATTAATCAAGCTATATTGAAAAGAGTGAAGAGTAACGTTTTAGAATTGAAAAGGTCTCTCCAATCCCCTTGTTGGGGTTGGAGTGTTGGACACTGTATTCATTAGTTTGTGTAACTGAATCTCACGATTGGAATTGTATATCTTTCTTCTATGTATTCACGAAGCTTTAGAACTAGTCGCATTTCATTATTCATGACGTTTAGTCATATTTTATTATTCATGACATATTCACACCTATTCAGGGCTATCATGGAAATAGTGAAGACTGAAGAGAGATGCTTTAGTACTGATAAAATAAATCAGACTCTCTTGAAAATAGTGACATTTTAGAAGGATAGCGTCTCTCTAAATCCTTTCCTTTGATGGGATTCCCTTTGTTCTTTTTCTTAATGAAATTCGTTGTTCAAAGAAGTTGACAAACAAGACAATATTTATATCTAGTTATAAGGTATTTGATGTTTTGTAAATTTAGAATTTAAAAGTCGTGTCTTTGGTTCTCTAAATTTAAAAAACGGCATTCCATTTCGAGTGAGATGTTACAAGTAACAATAATTATTCTTCTTTAAAGACCAAAAAGGGTTTTAACAATCATAACTAACGTTTCTAATTTCAGAGAAATATGTATATAGACTAGATGGCCCGTTCTCTAGCGAGACTCGTGATTTTATTAGTTGATACTAAGGCTATTTGTTGTGTGCTTTAATAGAATATATTGAGAGAGGATGGTTCAAATAAAAACCATTTTTATTGTGAAAACTAAAAAACTAACTAAAAAAAACCTAAAAAACACACAAATTTTTTTTTTCGATTTTTTTATTAAAATCGCATGTTTTTTTATATAAAAAAAATTCAAAAAAAAATTGTTGTAGAACACATGTGTAGTACACATACACATGTATAGTATTACACATGTGCACTACAAATTTTTTTTTAATTCTTTTTTATATATAAAAAACTGCGAAAATTGGTATGAAAAAATAATTGGTATGTTTTTTTTGGTTTTTTTAATTAATTTTCGAGTTTTCACAATAACTAATGGTTTTCATTTGAACTTTCCCCTATATTGAGAATATCATTTATATAAATATAGATAGTATTATGTCATTAACTTTGTGATTATCTCTTCTCTAATAATAGTATAATAATAATAGTATTATATAGTTTTTTTAAATATTTTATTATTTTACTATTATAACAATAATTAATTTCTTACCTTTTAAATTAAATACATTTTCATATTTTTCTTAACTTTAATTATTTTTTTTATCACGGGTTGGGATAAGCTTAGTGTCAACCGGTATCGAAAATACCGGTACGGTCCAGTCCGATATATGTACATGAAGGTAAAAACCGGCACCACCTGGTACAGAAAACGCCAAAAGTTGGTACCAAATTGATATTGAAAATCTTTTAGTTTGGAAAATTCGGTACTGCTACATGGTACCATTTGCTCATCCCTGATCACGGGTAACGTACGAAGGACGGTACCGTACAACTTTTTTTGTTGATTTTCTTCAACTTTTTATGATTTTTTTTCAATGGTAGGGATGAGCTCGGTGCCAACCGATACTGGCACCGAAAATACCGGTTACGGTACCAGTATATGAAGGTAAAAAACAGTAGCGAACCGGTACCAAGAACGCTAAAAGTCGGTACCGAATTGGTACTTAAGATCTTTTGGTTCGTGAAATTCGGTGCCGGTACCCAGTACTATTTGCTCATCTCTGACCACAGGTTTCATACGAACAACATCGTTACCATACAACTTTTTTGGTTGATTTTCTTTTGGTTATCTTTTAGTGTTTTTTCCTACATTTTCTTTTTATTCTTGTTAGTGGTTCCGTTCGCAACACGTGCGTAATGATTTCAAAATACATACTAAATAAAAAAAAGTTCGCCGCAACGCGACGAATTTGTTTAAACCTAGTTATTAATTAATAAATAATGCAATCATTTAGAGTCAAATCAATCCAATACCTCATTTTCACATAAAACTCACAACACGCTTGGCAACACTTTTTCTCACGTAAAGCCCAACATATGCCCTCACAACACATACACCCTCTATAAATAAGGGTGTACCTATCTACACACCATTTTGCCTATTTACACACTAAAAAATGTGTTTTTGTCCTTATATGCACACGCTGCAGTGTCGAACTGTGGCCAAAATGCGGAGTTTTGGTCCGGTTAACCAGACAAAGACTGACGGGTGTCTGACGGGTCTGTTGACCGGACCAAAACGCCGAGCTTTGGCCGCGTTTTGGTCCTATCAACTAGACAAAAGACTGACACCCGGTCTGGTTGACAGGACCAAAACGCGGCCAAAGCTCGGCGTTTTGGTCCGGTCAACAGACCCGTCAGACACCCGTCAGTCTTTATCTAGTTAACCGAACCAAAACGCCGCGTTTTGACCACAGTTCGACACTGCACGGTGTGCATATAAGGACCAAAAACACCTTTTAAGGGTGACTATTGGTGTGTAGATAGTTTGGCCCATATATAAAGTGCTAGTCGCCTAACGGTCTAATGTGTTGGAAAGATATCTCTCCTTGCGAGGCTGAGTGTTCTAATTTCAAAGTAGATAAAAGATGTAAATTTATAAATAAGATTAATGAGTATCTAGGTTGGTAATTCTAAAAAAAAAACTATTGTGTTTAACATTGGCTAACATAAAAACATAACTAATCGAGTGACGAGTGATCTAAAAGTGATATCTTAAAAACTGGGTACCTAATAGTTAAGTGATTTAGACTAGTGGGTATGGGGGACGTCCCCATACCCGTCCGCTGCTCACCGCCCCAGTCACCCCACCCCCTTGCTCCGGCGCCGCCCCAGGCTCGTCGGCTCCATCCGCTGCTCGCCGCCCAAGCCGGGCCTCACCCCCTCACACTCACCTATACATACATATATAAAGTGGTTCATCCTCCACCCACTAGGTCCCATCCCCTTTAGGCCCATCCTCACACCCGGTGACGTAACGATGACGTGATGGCCCATCCTCCCCACACCATACCTTCCAGCCTTAATTATAGTTGGTCCAACAATCACAATCAAAAGAGTTGGCCAAAGCCCAAAGGTCAATGATCTAAGCATGAGGGTGGTGAGAAAGTCCAAGAGACAAGGGTGGAGCAAGCGGTTCGGTGAGTCACGATGACAGTCCCGATGTGCGGTCGCTTTTAACAAAAATACATGTGACTGTAACTAAGTCAACTTGGCCATTTAGTCTCCCATTTAAGTCATTAACTTCTTCAGCGGTCTACCTGCTCCTCTTATCATTTTTTTCTTTTTCTTTTTTTTTTGTGTTTTCAAATGTTCACATGTCTAGACCTCGTTTCAACAAGAAATATGTGTCAGGGATAACTAATACATTATCTCACTTGTGCAAATATTCTATTCCTCATTTTCTACCCTATAATTATATTAAAAACAAGTATATTTTCTCTCCTTTAAATTAAATAATATTTTTATAACTTTATTATTACTTTTTTTTTCCTTTTCCAGTCACAACCACTTTTAAAATATATTAAAAATTTATAGAGTGTGAACAGTATTCTCTCGAATATACAGATGAACAATAATTTTTTTTCTCCACTCACAACTACTTTTTATAATATGAAATGCTTACAAAATTTGGTAGATAGAATGTGAATGCTCTTATAAACCAGTTGGATCAACCTTTCAAATTGTGGTTAACCAGAATTTGGTCGGTTTCGATACACTCATTAAAGCAAACAAAAAATAAAAGAATACAATTAAAAATATATATCAAAAAAAGGTATCAACACATGTTTGTTCATTAAAAACATTTCAAAAGTTATTAAAAACATATTTAGTTACACTTAAGTTCAATAAAAAAACAAGTTATGAAATATCATTTTCTTACCAAAATTCAAATAATACAACCAAATCAATAAGAGTAAAAAATTCCACTACATTTTTTTATTAAAAGACAAACTTTTAATAAAACCACCCACTCAGTTAGCAATTAACTAACCCGGAGAAATATATAAATTACAAATGCATAAATGGATTTATTAATCCACGTGGTCGAACTAATTTTTATCCATCTTCTCTAGGCATAAAATCTATACACTAATTCAGAAAGAAACCCAATGAATATGAGAAAAACCTCCTTGTGAGAATCGAACCTAGGACCTATTAGTCCAAATTCTTATCCCACTCTAAAGATACCATTAGGCTATAAAGCCATGGGTGATCCAACTAACTACATACTTATACTTATGATTACGACTAGAACACTACAAAAAAGACATAGAAATAGTGACAGATCTAGGATTTTTTTCCACTTGGATCCCATTTTTTCGGTATTAAGATTTTTCACAGCCAATTGTTACAATTTTCGGGTCGATCGTCGTTCGAGTCAGGTCAGACGATAAATATAATAAAATAAGAAATAATAATAATAATAATAATAATACTAATAATAATAATATATGATATTACTCATTGGAAAACATATAATAAAAACCCTAGTTTTATTTAGATTTTGTTTGATGTATTAGATTTTGTTTAAAAACGTATTTTTAATTTGGATTTTTCTTTTTTATTTTAAACAAGGCTTTAAATAGGAACCTCTTTGTTAGTAAACAAGGGGATTTAACACTACGGTAATCTTGTTTGCAATGTTATGAGGTCCAACTAATTATTCTATTGGGGTCCTTAAAAATTTAACATTACGGTTTTACTGGATTTTCAACAACATTGGGGTCTAGGACTCTGAACCACCATATGTGGGTTCGTCCCTACATAGGAATAACTGAATCGAGTAAACCATGTTATTTGCCATCTTGATGGCTAAACACCACTTCATTTCAATTTCTCCTAACCATCCACTAACTCGTAAAAATAATAGCCCGAATTACAATCTTCTTCATTTTAGACAGAGACGCTAAGTCCAACATGTAAATAAAAGAATGTTGACATGTACAAATTGGAAACTGATTATCTAACTATCTGCTAATGCCACTCCATAGTATAGAGGCGAATCTATATTCCTTAAAAATATGATCATAGACTTCACCCGCAACAAGCAAACCAACCATATTACTTAGATTGAGTATGGTAGGAAGACGATCCAATAACAACCTCCACACATGAATATTAATCTTCCACGGGATACATTTACTCCGTCTAATAGCATGCGACCCCTCTAGAAGAGAAATGCATTAGATACATCTTTTAATAGACTTAACCGAGAATTCTTTATCAAGATCCAACTCCCACACCCATTTATAATCTAAATCAACAAAAGCAACGTTATCCAACACCACTTATAACGTATAAATAAATAAATTAAATAAACATATAAACTAAAAATAAAAACAATGTTCTAAATTATGAGAATAAATATATTAATGTTTAGTACTTTCATTTCTTTCATACTTCATGTTAGCCAAACTTATGGTTTATTTTTATAGACTAAATTGCAAATTTTGTCCTTTATCTATATATCTAATTTCAGGCGTGTCCTTTGTCTTAATATTGACGAGTTTTGTACTTAATGTTTACAAATGCTATACGTTATGTCCTTTATTCCTAACCCAGTTACTTTTTTCTGTTAAATATGATCATTTGCCTTGCATGTGAGGGTAGTTTGTCTTTTTATTTTCTTTTTCTAGAGTAAATTACAAGTTTTGTCCTTTATGTTTACATCAAATTTCAGGCGCTGTCCTTTTGGCCAAAAGTTAACAGGCGCTGTCCTTTACCTTTCCAAATCTTGCACGTTTTGTTCTTTAGGCCAAACCCAGTTAGAATATTTGGTTAAATCTGGTCATGTGCCTGGCACATGAGGGCACTTTTGTCATTTTATCTCCTCAGGGACTATTCTGTAAAATATCTTATATTTAGGGGCTAGTTTCTAAAAAATAAAAAGATTATAAAGAATCCCCCTCTCTCTCTCTATCAGACGTGCTCTCTCTCTCTTCTCTCTCTTTCTCTCTCGACTCCAACTTTCTCAGATCTGGAGGGTGGCTTTAGCGGTGGTGACGTAATTGGTGGTGGTAGATTAGATTGAAGGTGGGTGCGTGGTTGATGGTGGTTGTTGATGGTGGTTGTTGGCGGCGGTGGAAGTGGATGGTTCCAGATGGTAGAAGATGGGTGGTTGCAGATGGTGGAAGATGAGTGATTTAATCGCAGAACAATTTAGGGAAAGGTTGTAGGAGTAGGTGGGTGGTGGCAGGTGGTGTCGTGATCTCGTCGGAGGTTGGGATCCGACCGTTGAGAATGCACAGGATCATCAAATTGTGTGATTCAAGGTTAAAATTCTGACAACGGTGGAGACCGATGTCTAGTGGTGGTGGCGGTGGGTTTTGAGTGTGGGTATTCATGGATATCGATTTTGTTTAATCGGTTGTTTATCGATTTTGTTGAAGAATTCGTTTTTATGTATTTGGGGATTTTTGGGGGATGTTGGTTGTTGATTTGGAGATGGTGGGGGGTGGTGGTAGGCGGCGGTAGATGATGAAAGGCAATTGTGGTGGTGATGGCGGCGTCGGTAGGTGATGTGGAGTGGCGGTGGCAGGTGGTAGATGGTACGAGTAGGTGGGTGGTGGCAGTTACAGATGGTATGGGGTTCGTAGGTGGTGGTGGTGGTGGTGAGGGTTGTGGGGTAGCAGGTGGTTGTGTGGGGTGTGAGTTGGTGGTGGTGATGGGTTGATGGTGGGGTTAGGTCTGAGTGTGTGTGAGAGAGTTGTAGAGGGAGATGTAATAATACAGAGTTGAATTGAGGTATTTTAAGAGAGAATGACCATTTTACCCTCATGTGCCTTGCACATGGGGTATTTTAACTGAGAATTCTAACCTGGTTTGGCTAAAAGGACAAAACTTGCAAGATTTTGAAACATAAAGGACACCGCCTGTCAACTTTTTGGCTAAAGGATAGCGCCTGAAATTTGATGTAAAGATAAAGGACAAAACTTGTAATTTACTCCTTTTTCTATTAAATCATATCTCACACACAAACTCTGGTAAGAAAGAGAAATAGGAGAAAAAGTGCAGGAGAGAAAAGGGGAGCCGGCTAGAGTTCCGGCGACTCCCACTGGCGTCGTTTTCAGATGTCCTTCACTTCCACGTTTTCTGGTGACCACATGTCAGTATTTGAAACCCCTTGACATTGGTGAATGTGTGAACATAGATTGAGACAATTGGAGGAGAAAGAGATTGGAGAGGAGATCTCGCCTGGTTGTTGGTTGGGGTTCTTGGTTAAATAGGCGGTGTTGGTAGTTGGTTTTTAGAGGTCTGAGGATCGACACGAAAAAACACTGCATCTTTATTTTTCGGTTGTGGTTAGATTTTAGAGGGTTTTTCAGGTAACGTAAGGGTCTCCGATGGTGTTAGAGATGGTGGTTGCAGGGAAGACGATGTTGAATGATGATGGTTGTTCCGATGATGAAGAAACCGATGGTGAAGAGCGATGACGATCTTGATCTTCCATGCCATGCCTGCAATCATTTTCCTCTTTTCCAAGTTTGAATATTTGATTCAAACAAACCCATGTTTTTTTATTTTCACAAATTTGATGGGGTTTGACGGGTGGATTGGTAGTGGGTAGAGATGTATGTATATGGCTGGGAGTTAAGGTTGTACTAAGTGAAAACAAGGATTGAGAGAGAGGGGGGATTTAATCTTTAGTTATTTACATAATTAGTCCCTGAAATTTAAAATGGCAAAACTACCCTCATGTGTACATAATCAGATTTAACAGAAAAAAGTAACTGGGTTAGGGTTAAAGGACACAACGTGTAGCATTTGTAAATATTAAATACAAAACTCGTCAATTTTAAAGACAAAAGGACACTTCCTGAAATTAGGTATATAGATAAATGACAAAATTTGTAATTCACTCATTCTTATATGATATATTTTTTTAGTCCCAACCGCCAAATAGGCCACGTAAGTTATCAAATTCTCATCTTTAAAAGTCTTAAATATCTCTCTAAACTTGAAAAGATTAAAAATTGCATCTGAGTATCAAGCACAAATAGGGGAAGACGTAGTGAAGAACAACTACCTTCATCGGAAGAATTTCAAAGGCCAAATCAGAGCTAAAGAGGGGCGATAAAAAGAGGTTTTGACGGTGTTTCCTAACAAGAAAAGTCGCGACATAGAAAGAGAAAACAACGGAGGAAGATATGGAGATATTCAAGCCATTGCACCATTACGATTTATTGGGCATGAAGTGGGGGAATCATAAGCTTCTACGGTGCATGATAATGAATTCAAATAGAGAACTAATGGTTATAGATTGCAATCAATCGTCAAGGAGTTTAGGGGAGGTGGCGGTGGCTCTTTGATTGGAGCATGGTGGAGGCAGTAATTTTTGGAAAAAAAGATAAGCCCGAGAGAGAGTGTGTGAGTTGTATTTACTAAGGGTGTCTATAAGTTGATTTTGGTCTCAAACCATAACAATAACCGAGATGTTGGTTAATAGAAAAACATAAACAAGATGTAGGTTGATAGATAACATTAATAATAACCCATCAGTTATGGTGGTTCCGGTTAATCGAGTTGAAGGTTGCAGCAGGTCGATTATGGATAAGTTAACCGTGAATTTGTGTCTAACTAGAAATAGCTCAAAACAATATAAGTGTATATTATTTGGGTTTAAATTTTTTCCCATATAATATAATTTATTACACGTATCTATATATTAGCATATAACATAACATTAAAACTACATATAATTTATAATATTTATACCTATTTTATTACTGAATATTCAAACTAAACGGTATGAAATAACCCATAAATTCAAACAAACGTTCAACCAATACGATATGATAAAACCAAAAATTCAAACAAACATTCAATTAGAAACATAAAATATTAAAAAAATGGTGAAAAGTACAAATCCGACAAATTTTACTACATGTTGGTTCGGTTCAGTTATGATGAGTTGGAAAACATTAATAACCAAAACCGGCCAACTACTTTCGGTTTCCAGAAAAATAATTAACTGACCCACCGATTTTTTGTTTGGTTAGGTTTTTTTGGGTTGGTCTTGTCGGTTAATTCGGTTATGGGTCAGTTAATTTAGTTTTTGCACACCCCTAGTTATGATTAGTTGGAAAACATTAATAACCAAGACCGGCCAACTACTTTCGGTTTTCAGAAAAATAATTAGCTGACCCACCGATATTTTGTTTGGTTAGGTTTTTTGGGTTGGTCTTGTCGGTTAATTCGGTTATGGGTCAGTTAATTTGGTTTTTTGCACGCCCCTAATTACAACTGAACCGAACCAGCATGTAGTAAAATTTGTCGGATTTATACTTTTCACCATTTTTTAATATTTTATGTTTCTAATTGAATGTCTTCTGTTAAATTTGTTTTAACATGGTTATGAATTTACCATTTTATCCATCTAAAATGCATTATATAGTAGTATAGATATAGATTATACTTATCTATATCTATACTACTATATAATGCATTTTAGATGGATAAAATGGTAAATTCATAACCATGTTAAGACAAATTTAACACAAGACATTAATTCAATTACTAATTTAATGGAGTGAGTTGTTTATTATTATTATTATTATTATTATTATTATTATTATTATTATTATTATTATTATTATTATGCAACTCTTTGGGATAAAAGGGTAATTTGCACGCAATATGAAGATGGCATTAAGACGATACGATATATTGTGTTATAAAGTGAAAGCTTGAAATTTAATACATGCGATACTAACAAGCAATATATTAAGACATACAGTATATTGGTTCTAAAGTGAAAGTTTGAAATTTAATTCTCCATCATTCTACCCTAAAGACCAATCACCTTCTTCCCTTTAGTGTAGCGGCTTCTTAACCTACTATTTAGACCACCCAAAGTTTGAAATTTAATTCTCCATCATTCTACCCTAAAGACCAATCACCTTCTTCCCTTTAGTGTAGAGGCTTCTTAACCTACTATTTAGACCACCCGTAGTGGGGATTTTTTTTGGCATCCCCCCCCCCCTAAAAAAAATGGCACCAACGCCGCCAGACCTGTGACACCTGTGTCACTGTGACCATCAAACAAATACCAAACGAATGAAATATTGTATTTCATACTTGGGATTTGTATAAATATGTGTATCTTTTGCACATATCAATTCTTGTTCGATTTCAAGCTTTAAATCACTTTCTGGAGAGTTATACGCAAACTGGTGCGTAAACGTAATCAGTTTAAACGCGAAAAATACTCCGGAAGATCAACATGTGCTTAACATACCTTAAATAACCTTTACATAACTTAGAAATAAGTTTTGAAGGCTTTGGTATGGCAAAATCAAGTTTAATCGCTTACAGGGACTAAATTCGACAAACTGCAAAAGTATGACGATTCGTACTGGAACAGACATTCCAGAACATGACCATAAGTTAAACATACTATAAATATCCTTTACATAGCTTAGAAATAGGATTTGAGGGGTTCGGTGTGCTAAAATAAACTTTTGGGTCATTCAGGGACTAAAAGCATCAAAAAGTGCACAAGTTTGCATTTTCGCGCATAACTTACGTTCTGAATACATCTGGACATCCAAAAATTTATGTAATCATTAAAATATTATGTTTTAGTGATTGGCTTGTCAAAAATCCATTCGTCGCGCAATTTGGATCGTTTTCGCGTCCGTTACGACTACCGTCGTAATTAACCGAACAACGCAATCGTACGGCCAAAAGAACCGACATCCGACATATTTTTGAGTATATTTTTAGTTACCTATACTTTAACTTCATATTTGATCCTTTAAGTGAGGTTAACGGGGCTTAAACGTGTGAAAACGCATCAAAAATCAAGTTCGGAGTCACAGGGGTCTGTTCTGCCATTTTTGAAACTTGCTGACATGCACAAGGCTTACGGACCGTAAGCACAAAGCCATACGGTCCATATGGACCCCCCCAGAACATCAGAAAGTTGTTTAACAGTTGTTAAGCACTCTTAACCCACATGCAAATGGTATTTCTGAAACTATGGGCTTAATCTAGGGGCTCCAATGGTTTTGTAAAACCATGGGCACACATGGAGGGTTGAGATCGAAGCACGGGAATCGAGAAAGGATCCTAACGGTTCTTGTTTTCCTATAAATACCCCCTCCATGTTGCACTTCAAACCCACACCTTTGAATCTGAATTTGTTCTCTAAGTTGATGTGTTTATCACTTCATACCTAAGAATATTCGGATCAAAACTTCCGTTCTTGGACCTGTTGTAAGTCCTCTTTCGTTCTTTTAGCGTTTTCTGCGTTGACCAGTTTATGTTCAACACAAATTTCGGTTGAACTTCGCAACGTGAGCGTAATCACGACGGTTATAGTCCCTTGTGACTATACCTACTGATTACCACGTTATCTAGGCTCAGTGACGAGTCGTAGTTTCGGCCAAAATGCATATTCTTGCGTATTTTGTAACCAAACTACTTTTAGGTATCAAAACCGTTTGTTTTGATACCAAACTTGTTTTCTAACTTAGTTAAGCATGTTTTAACTGTCACACCCCCAAAATCCACACGCGGAGTATCACCGCTTGGAAGCGTGACTGACCATGATCAAGCCACCAATCATATTGAACAATGTATGTAGTAAATAAAATTCAACCAAGCAATATGAAAGGTGTTCAAAACCAAAGCATAGTTAAGTGTTTAGCAGAAGCATAATTGTAAAACCCAATGTAAGTATTAAGTGCGAAGTAAAGTAATGTTTTTAGCGTGGCACACACTGCCATGTCCCACAACGACCGCGCCTCCCTGTGCAAGCTCCATGAGTACCTAACGACCTGCAAGGCATGTAGCAACGAATCAACAACAAAATTGAGTGAGTTCACAGTTGGTTATTTAGTTATAGCTTTCGTTTGGAAACCAAGTATCGTATTAATTCGTATCGCGGTCACCCTGACATGTTTGCGAAGGTTAGTGGGGGCTTCCCATGTGTTACTAGACCACGCGTATCGACTGCTACGAAAATGTAAGAGGTGCCCTAAGTCAATGTCTATCAGCATTGACCCTTTGCCCATAGTCCATTAGTACACGCCCGTCCGACTGGCACGGTGTGAGGTTTGTTAAACCTAATAGCGCTATTAACTAATGACCCGCTCGCCATAGGCCTCGGCAATTAAGTCGATAAATGAGGGACTTCAAGTGATAGAGTTGATGGTCTTATGGTCGTACGTATCCTGTTGTATAGAGAATACGCAAGTTTGTAGTTATCGTTCAGTTCTTTAACCCATTCCCAACCCTTGGGAATCCCATGCCTTGGCTAGAGTGTGAACTCACCTTGGTTTGCTCGGCAGATACACAGAAAGGTTACTTGAGCTATAAGTGGTCAATCACGTCCTAACATGGTTACCATACAAGTCAGGTCTAGGTTCAAGTAGTGCACATAAGTTTACACATATGTTAACAGGTTACGAACACGTATTGATCATGGCAACACATTAACAGTCAAGTACATAACATATTCATACTTGTACGATTCAAAAGATTGGGCTCGCACAAGTCTAACAGCCTTGTGCGACTCACTCAATAAAGCCCAAAGATACCCGGCCCAAAATCATAAATAGTCTAACAAGTCTACGGCCCAACAAACAAACATGAGTCTTGTGCGGTCCGGATAGACTTGTGCGATCCGGATGGCTTGTGCGATTGGGATTGGGCTTTGAGGCCCAACCGTGTAATAATTTGTGTGTGGCCCCAAGCCTTGTGCAATTGACACCATCTTGTGCGATCCACAAGGTCTTGTGCGATCATGCAAATGCTGTGTTGTACACTGTGTTTAATCAGTTGCACTCTATGACTTGTGCGACCAGACACTTGTTCGATCGGATCAGATCTTGTGCGATCTGATCTTGTGCGACCGACAAGCTTGTGCAATTTGTTTTAATAATTCCCTAAAATCATGCAAGACTGTTACCAGTTCCTATCGATTGCGTTTGACCAAATTAACAGTTTCCATAGTTGCAATTTATCAATCAACACAAAATCAACAGTTTCCATCCAAACCAATAATCGATCAAATCAAGCAAACATCATGTGATTCGTATAAACCCTAATTAATCATAACCATGAACGATAATCAAACATTCAATCCGGTTCATTAGATTAGTGAACTTTTATATCAATATGCAATCCTAACCATCATGCAACCACTCCGATTATCAAATCACAACAGCCGATTATATATATATTCGGTTCTAAATCTAGATCTTGCAATCCTAATCATATGAATATCATCAAGTACACATGTGAGCCAATTACTATGAACACCAAACCCTAACCGTTTACATCATAAACAACCACCTAACATCCCCAATTCATCATGTAAAACATGTAAACCGACATATCAACAATCATAAAAATCAAAGTAATACACTAACCGATTAGAGAGTAGAACAAGGATGTTCCAAACCAAAGCTTAGAGAGAGATGGGGGTGTTGCCGTCGACTTTGAGAGAGAGAATGAGAAAGATTTAGGGTTTGCTAAACGTGTGTGAGTTGGTGGAGTGTAGAATTTATACTAACACCCTAGGTGTTGTGCGAGTTGATGGAGTGGGCCGAACCCAGCTTTGGGCTGCCCTTGGTTCGGATACAAAGAGTGTAGCCCAAACGGGCTTGTGCGACCGAGTGATGTTGTGCGATCGGTTCATTAATATACAATACAATTTGTTACACATAAACACATATCATAACATTCGATTAATCAACAAGTTCACGTAATCACATACTCAAAGTACAATGAGAGGTTTGAAATACGAGTTGTCACATTAACATGCTTAGCTCGTCACTTTTAGTTTAGTGCTTATATAGCGTCGTAAGGTAAGCGATCTAAACAATCGCTTATACTTTCGAGCCTGACCCGTTTGGTCGATCTTTAGGATCCGACCAAATACATTAGGTGGCCATAGTTGTATAGGGAATAACCTTCCGAGGTTATACCTTATGGTCACGACGTTTAGTTAGATGTATGATAGGTAGTTTATATGCCTTAGGTAAATTACCAAAATGCCCTTTTTACGCCAAAATTTATTTTAAGCATATGTAACATAATTTGTGATATCTAAACTGATTTGGCAACAATATTAGACATGTTAAGGCATATTTTACTTATCATAGGACTAGTTAGGCGTTCCGAACGCGTTTTACGCGAACGACGCGTTAAAGTAGCATAAGCTACCTAAACGGGTCGTAATGGACCGTAAGCACTTAGGTTAGGTTTCATTTTAGTATGTAGGCTTTGTTAAACCATATCCTATGAGTTCCAGCACTCATTTGGTTTACGAAACCTCATTCTATCCGACCTCCCGATTTAGGTCCGGTTATTAACATAATTACCTATATTAGGCGCCGTTTGATCCCGTGATCTTCTAACTTTGCTTGGTAGTTATCCTAGGACTATTGAGCAATCTCAAGTGAGTACATAGACCCCTCTTTTACTGTTTTCAAACTGTTTTGGGGTGAAACACATGTGCCTACTTGTTACTTTCGTGCTTTCATATCATATACTTGCTATGTTCATTAGTACACATATAGTACATGATTTACATTACATTAGTTGCATATGTTTACTCAACATATGGACACATTGATTTACATTACATTAGTTGCATATGTTTACTCAACATATGGACACATTGTTTTACATTGCATTTTGTTGCATATGCTCATCCAGCATATGAACACATTATATTACTGATGTGTTTAGAATTATACACATCTTATGTATCAAATTACCCATATTTTAGATCAATTATGTGCGTTTCTCCTTTGTATTTGTTACTGAATCGATAAAATCATGAATCTACAGGAATCGGTGAAATATATGTGGATTATGCGAGAAAACGATGGAGATCGACGATGAAAACAATACATGGGAAAACGTGTCAAAGAAAACAAAGAATTTGCCCTGGAGAAAGCCTTACGGACCGTAAGGCTCACACCCTTACGGTCCGTAAGGACCTGTCAGTAGACACTTTCTAGTGCGGGAATGGGCAGTAGTGGAATGTTAGTTGGAAAGGTCTTACGAACCGTAAGGCTCAAACCCTTACGGTCCGTAAGGGGATCGCAGAAGCTCAAAACTTGGCCTATAAAAGGCACTCACTTCTTAGTTTGAAAACATACCTTTCCTACTTTGAAAACACCTCTCAAAGACTGCAATCAGTCAGTTCTAAACAAGTTGAAGTGAAGTTGAAGTGCCTTGGAGCTTCTCGTGAGTCGTGGAAGCTTTCGGTTCGAGTTCTAAGCAATCCGGGTTCGGTAAACATTCGCTTTCAGTTTCTATTTGCTTTGTATTATGTCTTCAATTATTTTCAGAATTTGTTCAGTTGTATTAATGAATATTATGTGTAGCTAAACTTTGAAACTATCTAGGTTACGATGAACACTTGTTAAAATGTAATTTTTACCGGGTATTGTGTGATTATGGTTTGTCCTTGTTAAGTAAATAATTTAAGTTTCTAGTTTGGTGTATATGCATATTTTAACTTGGGTAATACTTCGATCATATGTTTTACATAAATTCCGGTGAATGTCTTTTCATAAAAAGAATTAATATTGATATTCAAGTCTTAGCGGTATGGGTAATCATATGGTGGTATTGTGAAATAAACCATAAAAATAATGATCAAGAATTAATCCAGTTTTAATGTTCTACTATTTTTAGCGCTATAAGGTATAAAAATATTAGTAGATCGAGTTTAGTGTATTGCTAGGATTGTGTTTTGTGAGAAACCCGGTTTTAGTTAAATTGTCGCTAACTTGTCTATTAAACCAAATCAAGTTTTCTTAAATTACTTTAGATTTACTACTGTAAGGAAGTCTAGTAAATCGGTAATCAAAATAAATCTTTAAAGTCACATAATTGCCTTCCCGAGAATGATTGGGAATCCTATACGTCGTCTTTTAGGGTTAATATCTAAAGATCCCAGTTTCATATCACACAATTACCCGGTAGAAAGTATGTTATTAATAAGTGGGATTCCAACCTAGATAGTCCTTTATCATCATAAAATCAAACATTTGTCTTAATTTGTTTTTAGTTCATTTTTATTAATTAATTTTTAATTAATTTACTTTTCAAGTAAAACCCCCCCTTAAATAAAAAATACAAAAATATAAAAATGTTTAGTGTGGTGTTATTTTTAGTGTATATAAGTTAATTAACGTAATTCAACAGAGTTTCTTGGGTTCGATACTGTAACACCATTACTATTATATCAGGGTTTTTGTACTAATAACGACAATTACATATGTACTTACAAATACACATACATATAAAATACAGGTTTACTAAAACTAATACACATTTTATGCTAAAATGTGACTTTACAAAAACTTTTCATACTAACATTCCCACATGTTTACAACATTTCAAATTAGTACAACTTAATGTAATTGAGTTCGTCGTTTAAAAGTTAAGACGTAACACCGTGCGGAAGCTTTAATCTCGTGTGTTCGGTTCTTCGTTGAGCTTGATCTTCATCCGGGCACTCTTGGCAATCACCTATGATCAAAACCAACTTAAAAGTTAGTTTTGATAGTTAAATAATAGGTTTAAACAAGTTACATGGGTCAAACAACAACAAAATAAAGTTTTTCCGGTACAGGGGGCGTCGCGTGACGCCTAGCCCCTGTTTTCACAGAATGTTGCTTAACAGTTGCTGTGCATTCCCAGCATGACCCGATTTCACGGAAACGGCCATAACTTCTTCGTTATTGGTCCGTTTTACCCGATTCTTTTTCCTACGCGTCCGTAATTAAATTCTCCATCTTATGGAGTTAAAATCTGACATCCGGATTAACAAAATTCCAGGCTTTTAAGTCTTCGGCTTACTACCCTTTTTACCAAATATTGACCCGTTCATAATTTTATCACACCAACATGTTTATTTGACCTTTAAACTCATGAAATTCATTATTTAAATATCTCCTATCATATTAATCTCAAATCATGGGTTCCTTACGTGATAAAATCCCGTTTATGCTTAAATGCTTATTTTGACCCATTATGAGTATTTAAGCACTTTTAGGCTTAAAATCGCTTTCATTCCATTCTAGCATTGTAACCCTATATTTCTTATCTAGTAATCTTCCACCACAACTAAATGTGTGTTGGATTTAATGTGGATATCTATGTGTTCCGAGTTTTACCCATTGGATTACCATTTTACGGCAAAGACTCATATAGAGTCTTTCGGCCCAAGAATTACATCTTTCACTACCTATACTCGTTCTAAACATTTGTTTAATCATAAGTCTCGTTTCCGAACCACCTTTAAGGGTTGTTCGTTTGAATTAGCTTACAAGGGTATTTTAGTCAAATTTCATCCTTCTTTTATTACAAGGACCTTTTAAATACTTGTTTGACTCAAAATCTGACCCTTTTTAACTATATCCTTGTTTATAAACCCATGTGCTTCTAGACACCATAAACATAATACAATTTATTCGGTTTACATAAAAAGTAACCGAATATCTATATTTTAACCTTGTCTGGCACTTATAGAACTCCAAATTCTATATGATGAGTTGTGTTATTATACATACCTGGCTCGGATCAATATATTGACCCGTTTCAATACCTTGCCTTAGTGGCTGCTACGTGATGGCGCTGTAAACATCATGTGCTATTTATTCCCTAAAATCGTACGACTCGACAACCCATTAGTCGATATTGTCAAAGGGTGATAATTTCACCTTTTGACCCGTTTGGTCTAAATGGCCAATTATTAGCGAGATAACATTTATCACAATTTTTACCCTTATTGGTTATCATGGTTTACCTTATATGGTAACCATTAAAAGTACATGCTTCATTCGTCACAATGTGATCGAATTACCGATTTAACTCATATTTAGCCATCACTATGGTTTCCTATCATATTTGAATATCTCATTCCGTATGACTATACGCCGAAACACCATATTTCAATTAGGTATTTGTCTTTTTCGTAATTAATACGGCAAAGTAATATTCTAAAATATATGACTAGTGTAAGATATACTTACCTTGCATCCGAATTATGCTTTTCCTTCATTCTTGATTTGTTTGACCCGCTTCCTTTCCCAAGCCTCCACCTAGCTCGTTAGGCGTCAAACTATTTTCAATCATTTACAAGGCGGTTAAATTAGTCATAAAAATCACGACTATTCCACCTCACTTATTTTTCTATGCCGAAGCTACTATTCGACTTCATGACTAGTTAGCTTAACTTATCATAAGTTAACTACTTCCAATTACATGGTTTACACAATTAAGCCTAAATCAACATGATGTTTAGAACTCTTATCGCTTCAGGTTTCGCATAATTCGCCATATTATTCAAATGTGCGTTTTACTTGAAATCTCAACATTTTAGCTTTCATTTAGGCATTTTAACAAACACCTAATGGGCATAATTTTACACATTTTATTTTTCTAATTCATGGCTTGCTACTTAGCCTTGATTAACATCAATTGAGCTATTACTTATAGAATTACACATCATATTTTCAGAAATCAGTTTCTATGCATCAATTTACACTAGATTAGCATTCTACACCCTAGTGTTCATCATTTTCTCACAAAACCCATGAATGACCTTCAATGTACTCATGAAATTTCCAGAATTTAGGCATGATTTCACATGTTATTGTCTAGGTTTCACTCCTAGACGCTATATCATCACTATTCCATCCAAATAGCAAACATGCAACATCAAATTTCAGATTTCCCAATTTCATGAGAATTTCAAACAGAGAATTAACATCAAATTTTACATACCTTACAATCCCCTTGCAATGGGGATCAGTAATCTATGCTCGATTTTTTATTTTAACTTGGTTTGAGCCTTCAATTTGTGAGATTAGTGAGTTGTTAGGGTTTTGAGAGTGGGGGTCGCCCTCCTCCTCCTGTTGATCAAACCAGGCACCTAAATGGTGTGTTTGGTTCTTTTTTTTTATTAAACTTAATAATATAAGTTTAGATTTTAACAACATAGGCCCCTCCACTTTTATTTAGTTTATAACTTGATATTTTGTTCTTTCATTTAATTACAAGACTTGTACTAGGCTATTTATTTCCTAGTTACTTTATCTTGTTCACAGCCTGTTTTATTTTAAGTCCCGTTAAATCTCGGGCCTTTTATATACTTTGCTTTCTCAAAGTATTTCTCATCCTTTTAATAAATATTAGATTTATTTATTTAAATCCTAAAATTTACCAGGTAAGCTTTACCACTAACTGTATTTTACCCGTCCTGTAGTATTAACGTGGTTTGATTACCAAACCCGTTTTCGGGGTGTTACAAGTCTACCCCCTTAAAGAGGTTTCGTCCCCGAAACCTTTCTTACGTACTTTACTAGTTTAGATCATCCGAACCTTAGCTTTGGTGATCACTTGAGCATTGCTCGCACATAATTCTCCTACCAGGAAAGTATGATAATGTGCTTTTGCTTTCAAAACGTATACGCCTTTTATGTGTATGGCCTCGCAGGCCGATACTTTCATTTTGTATTTCTTATTCTTGTCATTTATTTGTCCGAGTTGTCATCTGATCGCTCGATTATATTTATTTTCATTATGTTTACTTCAAGTTAGTCTTATTTCAACATGCGCTTTATATAAGTGATAAGTCGTAACACTACTCCGACTTTGAAGGGTTTTACCGGCCAGACTGATTAGTTGCCGTCATTATACTCCCCGTCATTAAGGTATATCTTATAGCCAACCCGGCCTTTTATGATCTCTTTGATTTTAACCAATTTACTTAACTTAGCGAAACCTATCGCTTTTATACGAACTTTATCTCCCGTTATTATTTTACGCCGGAAGTTACAACCAGTTTCCTCGTCTTATACTATTGACCCGTAGGTTCCTTCACTTAGCCTCGTAGGCTATTTCTTTAGATTTTCACCTTTTTACCTTTTTAAGGTGAAACCCCGACAATTCGTTTCTTTCTATCTGTGACCCAAAGGTCTTCTTGGTCCCGTAGACCTTATCACTACGTTTAATCCCGTAGGTTATGATGATCCCGTAGATCATCTTTTATTCGTATTCATATTCAAATGTATATATACCTATATAGCTTCAAGGCATCCCTTGTTATGTTTGGAATCATTTTTTTTTTTTGCTTTTGAACTTTAGTTGGCCTTGACCGTAGTCTAAAGCTTCGTTCGTTTACTCTTGGACTAATCTTCCGACTTTATGACTATTTACGTCATTTACGCGTCGGTTTGTTCTACGCTCACCGTTTCTCCGGTTCTTAATTATACTTCTTTACGACCCGTTACCCGAGTTCTTTATTATTTCGCGCTTCCATTATTCGGTTGCGCTTACTTGCACTACCAATTTTTTTTATACTTTATTTATCCCGTTTGACTTATTCGCGTGAGATTTCATTACTCATGAACGTCAAACTTCATTCTTTATTCAACCCGTTCAACTTTAGAATAGTTGAACGTAGTTATCAAAATTTCTGTTTGCAAGTTCTCATCGTCTTTTAGTCATGACTCTTAATCCGAGTCCTTTGACTTTCTATTTCGCGTACCCGTCTCTTGGTTTACGCATGCTTTCAAAATCCTACCCATCAGCCGGGTGTTGTACCGAAGTCGTTATTATTACAACCCTTACGGTATACATTATGACTTCGTTTCGCTTTTATATTCCTACTTGGTTCTCAAGTTTGGCGTTTTACAAAATTGGCCTGTTAAGAGTCATATTTGCATTCTCCGGGTTCGAGTGTAAGCACACCCCTCCCAATGCACACCTTAATCGTTTTACATTAATCTTTATCCCTTCACTCGGGCTCATCATCCTAATGTAATACACTTCCGTCGCCCGGCTGTGCGTTTACATTATTATCAAATATTTTGCTCATTTGATTCATTTGGGTACTTTTTAAGTTAGTCCCATTCACCCCGCCCTTACTACATCAGATGTAAATTTGTCCGCTATAAGAAACTCATGGTATCATATGCCACTACTTGCTTGGCCAGAGTAAGCGATTAACACATGACATACACGACCTTTTTATAGTTTTCACATCACGCCCTATGTAAGTAACGCCTCTATTTAGTTTTCTTGGAAATAATATCCTGGATATGTATTTCTATTCAGGTTTTCCAAGTTTCTAATTTACATATGCAACATCCATTCTCTACTTGTTTATTGCATATTGCTATTTGTGCGATTATATTTAAAAGCGTGCACCTGGTAATGCTTGCCCCGTCGGGCGTTCCCTGCCATTAACCTTGTTCGCGGTCGTTACGTGATTTAGCCCTTGGTGAGCATGCTCCTCTTGTCATACTTCGGACCGTTCCTCTATCATATCCGTAATTTGTTCAACTCTTGTCATCTTTAAATGCAAGTGTCCTTCAATTAAGACATTCACAAAAGTTAGTAATGTCAACTTTACTAAATGCCCGTATCATAATACAAGGCTTTTCTACTATTTGTGTCAACGCACGAAATTTTGTTAGCTATATCTATCATTTAATTGGGGTAACGTATATTACCCGATAACCCTATGTGTTGTTTACAACACTTTAACATGCTAAACCATTAAAATACACTTACTTACTGGATTTGCGATCAAGCCTCGAACCGAACACACTTTATCAACAACCTTGAGCTCTGATTACTAACTTGTAACACCATTACTATTATATCAGGGTTTTTGTACAAATAACGACAATTACATATGTACTTACAAATACACATACATATAAAATACAGGTTTACTAAAACTAATACACATTTTATGCTAAAATGTGACTTTACAAAAAATTTTCATACTAACATTCCCACATGTTTACAACATTTCAAAATAGTACAACTTAATGTAATTGAGTTCGTCGTTTAAAAGTTAAGACGTAACACCGTGCGGTAGCTTTAATCTCGTGTGTTCGGTTTTTCGTTGAGCTTGATCTTCATCCGGGCACTCTTGGCGATCACCTATGATCAAAACCAACTTAAAAGTTAGTTTTGATAGTTAAATAATAGGTTTAAACAAGTTACATGGGTCAAACAACAACAAAATAAAGTTTTTCCGGTACAGGGGGCGTCGCGTGACGCCTAGGGCCATCGCGTGACGCCTAGCCCCTGTTTTCACAGAATGTTGCTTAACAGTTGTTGTACATTCCCAGCATGACCCGATTTCACGGAAACGGCCATAACTTCTTCGTTATTGGTCCGTTTTACCCGATTCTTTTTCCTACGCGTCCGTAATTAAATTCTCCATCTTATGGAGTTAAAATCTGACATCCGGATTAACAAAATTCCAGGCTTTTAAGTCTTCGGCTTACTACCCCTTTTACCAAATATTGACCCGTTCATAATTTTATCATACCAACATGTTTATTTGACCTTTAAACTCATGAAATTCATTATTTCAATATCTCCTATCATATTAATCTCAAATCAAGGGTTCCTTACGTGATAAAATCCCGTTTACGCTTAAATGCTTATTTTGACCCATTATGAGTATTTAAGCACTTTTAGGCTTAAAATCGCTTTCATTCCATTCGAGCATTGTAACCCTATATTTCTTATCTAGTAATCTTCCACCACAACTAAATGTGTGTTGGATTTAATGTGGATATCTATGTGTTCCGAGTTTTACCCCTTGGATTACCATTTTACGGCAAAGACTCATATAGAGTCTTTCGGCCCAAGAATTACATCTTTCACTACCTATACTCGTTCTAAGCATTTGTTTAATCATAAGACTCGTTTCCGAACCACCTTTAAGGGTCGTTCGTTCGAATTAGCTTGCAAGGGTATTTTAGTCAAATTCCATCCTTCTTTTATTACAAGGACCTTTTAAATACTTGTTTGACTCAAAATCTGACCCTTTTTAACTATATCCTTGTTTATAAACCCATGTGCTTCTAGACACCATAAATATAATACAATTTATTCGGTTTACATAAAAAGTAACCGAATATCTATATTTTAACCATGTCTGGCACTTATAGAACTCCAAATTCTATATGATGAGTTGTGTTATTATACATACCTGGCTCGGATCAATATATTGACCCGTTTCAATACCTTGCCTTAGTGGCTGCTACGTGATGGCGCTGTAAACATCATGTGCTATTTATTCCCTAAAATAATACGACTCGACAACCCATTAGTCGATATTGTCAAAGGGTGATAATTTCACCTTTTGACCCGTTTGGTCTAAATGACCAATTATTAGCGAGATAACATTTATCACAATTTTTACCCTTATTGGTTATCATGGTTTACCTTATATGGTAACCATTAAAAGTACATGCTTCATTCGTCACAATGTGATCGAATTACCGATTTAACTCATTTTTAGCCATCACTATGGTTTCCTATCATATTTGAATATCTCGTTCCGTACGACTATACGCAGGAACACCATATTTCAATTAGGTATTTGTCTTTTTCGTAATTAATACGGCAAAGTAATATTCTAAAATATATGACTAGTGTAAGATATACTTACCTTGCATCCGAATTATGCTTTTCCTTCATTCTTGATTTGTTTGACCCGCTTCCTTTCCCAAGCCTCCACCTATCTCGTTAGGCGTCAAACTATTTTCAATCATTTACAAGGCGGTTAAATTAGTCATAAAAATCATGACTATTCCACCTCACTTATTTTTCTATGCCGAAGCTACTATTCGACTTCATGACTAGTTAGCTTAACTTATCATAAGTTAACTACTTCCAATTACATGGTTTACACAATTAAGCCTAAATCAACATGATGTTTAAAACTCTTATTGCTTCAGGTTTCGCATAATTCGCCATATTATTCAAATGTGCGTTTTACTTGAAATCTCAACATTTTAGCTTTCATTTAGGCATTTTAACAAACACCTAATGGGCATAATTTTACACATTTTATTTTTCTAATTCATGGCTTGCTACTTAGCCTTGATTAACATCAATTGAGCTATTACTTATAGAATTACACATCATATTTTCAGAAATCAGTTTCTATGCATCAATTTACACTAGATTAGCATTCTACACCCTAGTGTTCATCATTTTCTCACAAAACCCATGAATGACCTTCAATATACTCATGAAATTTCCAGAATTTAGGCATGATTTCACATGTTATTGTCTAGGTTTCACTCCTAGACGCTATATCATCACTATTCCATCCAAATAGCAAACATGCAACATCAAATTTCAGATTTCCCAATTTCATGAGAATTTCAAACAGAGAATTAACATCAAATTTTACATACCTTACAATCCCCTTGCAATGGGGATCAGTAATCTGTGCTCGATTTTTGATTTTAACTTGGTTTGAGCCTTCAATTTGTGAGATTAGTGAGTTGTTAGGGTTTTGAGAGTGGGGGTCGCCCTCCTCCTCCTGTTGATCGAACCAGGCACCTAAATGGTGTGTTTGGTTCTTTTTTTTTATTAAACTTAATAATATAAGTTTAGATTTTAACAACATAGGCCCCTCCACTTTTATTTAGTTTATAACTTGATATTTTGTTCTTTCATTTAATTACAAGACTTGTACTAGGCTATTTATTTCCTAGTTACTTTATCTTGTTCACAGCCCGTTTTATTTTAAGTCCCGTTAAATCTCGGGCCTTTTATATAATTTGCTTTCTCAAAGTATTTCTCATCCTTTTAATAAATATTAGATTTATTTATTTAAATCCTAAAATTTACCGGGTAAGTTTTACCACTAACTGTATTTTACCCATCCTGTAGTATTAACGTGGTTTGATTACCAAACCCGTTTTCGGGGTGTTACAGATACTCGGACTTACATCGGCTATACTACACTGATCGGTACACTTGCCGGATGTGTGGTTTAGGTTTAGATCAAGTCTAAGTTTATAAATTTAAAGCTTAGAGTGTCTAGTTTAAGGTTATTTTTAAAGTTTGTCTTTTTGTACATTATTTGTAAAAATGTGTTTTTCGTGTCGGACATGTAGTAACTGGAAGGGTTAAGTACCGTTAGTTGGGAACTCCTGTCTAGGCTGGCATTCGTACAAATCCAATTATAAGGACCCGTTGCCTACCTGGGGACAATCCCAATGAGAGTACTGATACCTATTAGGCCAAAGCATGTCCAAAAGTTTAGTTTTTGAGTCAATCTTTATTTAACCATTTTTACAAGTTTCTTACATACCGCCGCTAGTCATCAAGTTTTTGGCGCCGCTGCCGGGGACTTCTTTGCAATTGTGTTAATTAGTTTGTTTATTTTTTATTTATTTAAATCTAAAATCCATTAGAGTATCTTGTATTTCTATTTTATTTTTATTGCAATTTTTATTTTCAGTTTTTATTTAATACTTAGTTAAATTGTGTTTACTTGTTTATTTCAAATTCCTAGTTTAAATTTCATTAGTTTATGCGACATACACGCTCACGAGGACCACCTGGGTTTGAGCCACAATACGATCCTGAGCTTTTATTCTCTCAACGTACCAACAATCAGGAAGGAGAATCAGGTAACACAAGTGAATTCCAAGTTTTTGAAAATCCTTACTTTGAATCCGAAACAACCACAGAGACCGATTCCTTTGAAATTTCACGCTCTCCGAGTCCAGAAACCAAAGATCAAATGGCTAACCGCACTGTTTACCAACAAGCCACAACCGGTTTCACCGGTCAAGCTTCACCCATCACCCTTCCCGAAATCACCAATGAAAGATCTTGGCAAATTCCATCCTACATCATGACAGCTATCACTAACTCTTGCCAATTCCATGGCCGTGACGATGAGGATGCACCCACTCACATAAATCGTATCACCCGTCTTTGCACCACCTATTCTATTGAGGGTGTTAAACTTGAAGCCCGTTACCTTCAGGTCTTTCCATTTTCTCTTGCTGGACGCGCAGCCATCTGGTTTGATTCGCAATCAGCAGGAACTTTCACCACCTGGGTAGGTCTTCGAGATGACTTCTTAGCGAAGTATTACCCACCAGCCAAAGCATCCCGACTTCGCGATCAGATCCATTCATTCCGGATGGAACCTGATGAACCTTATCATCTTGCCTGGGAGAGATTTCAAACTTTACTTGCTCGTTGTTCACAGCACGGATTGTCAGATTGGGCACTTGTAGAAAAATTCTACAATGGTCTCACCCCAGAAATCAAATCCCGGTTTGACACTTCGGCTGGAGGACAACTTATGGGAAAGAAGACAGTTGCCGACTGTAACGATCTTTTCGAGAGTTTTGCCCATTCTGATATGGATTATAGCGCTGCCAGCAGGAAATCTATTCCTATGACTAACACCTCTTCGACCACTCGAGGGGTGAACCAAGTTGGCTTGGATTCATCGGTAGCTGCTGTTCTAGATCAGATGGAGAAGACTTTCACAAGAGAGCTTAATGAGATCAAGAAAAAAGTCGATAGATGTGAAGTATGCAAAGTAGGGCATGATACTGGAGATTGTCCAACACTTACCCTAGAACAAGTTGAGTTTATAGCAGGTCAAAACCGAGGTCCCAACAACCCATTCAACGCCAACACATTCAATAACAACTCTAATTGGCGTAGTAATTACCGCTCTTCTGGAAATCCTCCTGGATTTTCTTCTGGTCAGTATCAAAGTCGAGGGCCAGGTTTCTATTCTCATAGTAATTCAGGTCAAGGGAATCAATTTGGTAATTCAAATCAAGGAGGTCAGTTTGGAGGTTCAAGTTCGGGTAGTCAATTTGCTACAGGGAGTTCATCTCAAGAAGGTCAAGCTAATGGCAAAGGTTCAGAATCGAATCTAGGAAGAATTGAGGAGATGTTTACTCAATTAATGGCGAAAGATCAAGCTACTCAGAAAACTCTGAACGAACTTACTAACTTCGCTAGAAATCAAGACCAAATTAACAAAAATCAAGAGCTTCATAATAAAAATCAACGATCCTCTCTCTTAGATCTTCAGAGACAAGTAGGTGATATCGCCAAACAACTACACCAGAAACCTCCTGGTCAGTTCTCGGGAAACACCTACCAGAATCCAGCTAATCATTCAGCTAAAGCTATTACTACTCGTAGTGGCAAGATTCTAGGAGAGGTTGCTCAAAAGAGACCAGAGCCAGAGGATGAAGACGAGGTAGATGAAGAGATTATAATGGAAACACCCGGTAAGGTGCACGAGAAATTAGATCCAGCAAGTACCACACAAACCGGAGAGCCTCAAGTTGAAGAGAAGGCAGAAAATCAACCAATAGGAGTTAAGCCATCCCCTTTGGTTGATCATTCGCGTGTTCCATATCCTGCTCGCCTCAAGCAGCAGAAATACGATAAGGAATATGGTCACTTTCTAGAAATCTTTAAGCAATTAAAGATAAATCTTCCGTTCATCGAAGCACTTCAGACCATGCCTAAATATGCTAAATTTCTTAAGGACCTTCTTAAGAGAAAAGATAAGATAGGCGAGCTTTCAAACATTCCATTGACGGGAGGTTGTTCCGCGGTATTCTTAAATAAGCTACCTGAGAAATTAACCGATCCTGGCACATTCACCATTCCATGTTTTTTCGGAGGTACCATTGCTCCCGCTCATGCGTTAGCCGATTTAGGTGCAAGCATTAATTTGATGCCATTTTCACTCTACGAAAGGCTAGGTCTAGGAGAACTTACACCCACATGCATGTCATTGTCATTAGCTGATCGTTCGATAAAATATCCTCAGGGAATTGTAGAAAACCTGTTAGTCAAGGTCGATAAATTTGTATTCCCCGGTGACTTCGTTGTCCTTGACATGGAGGCTGATGAAAAAGTTCCAATCATTTTAGGCCGTCCATTCCTTCGAACCGCTAAGGCAGTCATTGATGTCTTCGACGGTAAAATCTCACTTCGTGCAGGTGATGAGATTGTCACATTCGAGATAGAAAGAGCCATGCAATATCCCAGTGGTACTGATAATGGACCATGTCATTCCGTTTACTTTCTAGATTCCTTCATCTCGTGCGTTGATCATTGTTTTAACTACATTAGTGGAGCCGATCTAGTTGATGAAGACAAGAATGAAGAAGAGGATGAGATTGAGATAGAAGAAGACGATCCGGAGCCGATTCCAGAATCATTGGAGCTTAATGAGATCAAGGAGGAGAATGAGAACAAACCCATAGAGTTACCTCTAGAACTCAAAGTCCTTCCTTCCCACCTAGAATACGTTTTCTTAGGAGAGGAGTCCAGTTTGCCCGTCATCATTTCATCTAAATTGACGGAGGAGGAGAAAAGAAAGTTGATTGAGGTGCTACGAGAGCACAAAGATGCCATAGAATGGAAGTTGTCCGATATCAAGGGAATTAGTCCCACTTTTTGCACACACAGGATTCTCATGGAGGATGAATTCAAACCAGTAGTGCAACCTCAAAGGCGTTTAAATCCTAACATGAAAGAGGTAGTTAGGAAAGAGGTAATTAAGTTAATGGAGGTCGAGCTAATTTATCCTATTTCTGATTCCGCTTGGGTTAGTCCAACCCAAGTCGTTCCTAAGAAAGGAGGAATGACCGTTGTCATAAATGCGAAAAATGAGCTTATACCTTACCATACAGTCACTAGTTGGCGAGTGTGTATCGATTACTGCAAGCTTAACGATGCCACTCGGAAAGACCACTTTCCACTCCCGTTCATCGATCAAATGCTCGAACACCTTGCAGGCCAGCAGTTCTACTGTTTTCTCGATGGATTTTCCTGCTATTTCCAAATTCCAATCGCACCGGAAGACCAAGAGAAAACCACTTTCACTTGTCCATACGACACATATACGTACCGACGCATGCCTTTTGGATTATGTAATGCACCGGCGACTTTTCAACGGTGTATGGTTGCCATCTTTCAAGACATGATTGAGAGGTCCATGGAGGTGTTCATGGACGATTTCTCGGTTTATGGCGACTCTTTTGATCAGTGCTTAGCAAATCTTGAGGAAATGATGAAGATATGTATTGAAACAAAGCTAATGCTGAATTGGGAAAAGTGTCACTTCATGGTGACAGAAGGAATTGTGCTAGGACACAAAATTTCAAGAGCCGGTATAGAGGTTGATAAAGCAAAGATAGATACCATCAGTAGGTTGCCTCCACCGACAAATGTGAAGTCCGCTCGCAGTTTCCTTGGTCATGCGGGCTTTTACAGACGTTTCATTAAGGATTTTTCAAAAATCAAGCGCCCCATAACACGACTCCTTGAAAAAGATGTATCCTTTCTCTTTGACGAGGAATGCCTGAAAGCCTTCGACTTTTTGAAGGAGAAACTTGTAAGTGCACCCATTCTCATTTCACCCGACTGGTGCTTACCTTTTGAGCTCATGTGCGATGCTAGTGATTATGCTGTAGGAGCAGTTTTGGGTCAAAGAATCGAAAAGCACTTTCACCCGATCTACTACGCGAGCAAAACTCTTAATGATGCACAAGAAAATTATACCACCACTGAAAAGGAGCTTCTCGCCGTAGTTTTCGCATTCGACAAGTTTCGTTCATATCTCGTTCTATCCAAAACAATCGTTTTCACTGACCATGCAGCCTTGCGTTATCTTTTCAAAAAGAAAGACGCAAAACCCCGTCTCTTTTCAAAGATTTGAGCCTATAAGTGTTTCTTACATAAACACTATTTTCGTTTCATGTGTGTTTACCGACGTTTTGAACTTTTATACAAATTTGATAGAGGCTTTAGGATCACCTTTTCTGTAAAAATTCACCATTTTCCTTTAGAAACCACTTTGAACCTAAAACCTTCTGTTGTTACCCATTTTAAACCGGAATGTAGAATATTGTGATCTTATTGATATCTTTAAAAAAATTAGAATAAAGTATCGTTAAATGACCAAAGTGTTATTAAACCTTATTACGTGCTTTTCCGGTTTATCATAAAATTCCTTGTTAACCAATCTCTTCCAAATAAACAACCTACTTTTTAACTTGGGTAATACTTCGATCATATGTTTTACATAAATTCCGGTGAATGTCTTTTCATAAAAAGAATTAATGTTGATATTCAAGTCTTAGCGGTTTGGGTAATCATATGGTGGTATTGTGAAATAAACCATAAAAATAATGATCAAGAATTAATCCAGTTTTAATGTTCTACTATTTTTAGCGCTATAAGGTATAAAAATATTAGTAGATCGAGTTTAGTGTATTGCTAGGATTGTGTTTTGTGAGAAACCCGGTTTTAGTTAAATTGTCGCTAACTTGTCTATTAAACCAAATCAAGTTTTCTTAAATTACTTTAGATTTACAACCGTGAGGAAGTCAGTCTTTTCAAGCACTTTTCTAGAACACTAGACAACTGTAAGGAAGTCTAGTAAATCGGTAATCAAAATAAATCTTTAAAGTCACATAGTTGCCTCCTCGAGAATGATTGGGAATCCTATACGTCGTCTTTTAGGGTTTAATATCTAAAGATCCCGGTTTCATATCACACAATTACCCGGTAGAAAGTATGTTATTAACAAGTGGGATTCCAACCTAGATAGTCCTTTATCATCATAAAATCAAACATTTGTCTTAATTTGTTTTTAGTTCATTTTTATTAATTAATTTTTAATTAATTTACTTTTCAAGTAAAACCCCCCTTTAATTAAAAAATACAAAAATATAAAAATGTTTAGTGTGGTGTTATTTTTAGTGTATATAAGTTAATTAACGTAATTCCACAGAGTTTCTTGGGTTCGACACTCGGACTTACATCAGCTATACTACACTGATCGGTACACTTGCCAGATGTGTGGTTTAGGTTTAGATCAAGTCTAAGTTTATAAATTTAAAGCTTAGAGTGTCTATTTTAAGGCTATTTTTAAAGTTTGTCTTTTTGTACATTATTTGTAAAAATGTGTTTTTCGTGTCGGACATGTAGTAACTGGAAGGGTTAAGTACCGTTAGTTGGGAACTCCTGTCTAGGCTGGCATTCGTACAAATCCAATTATAAGGACCCGTTGCCTACCTGGGGACAATCCCAATGAGAGTACCGATACCTATTAGGCCAAAGCATGTCCAAAAGTTTAGTTTTTGAGTCAATCTTTATTTAACCATTTTTACAAGTTTCTTACATACCGCCGCTAGTACATCAATTACATTTTGAACCGTTTGTAACTATTTGACTATGTGAACCGTTGTAACTATTTGACTATGTGAACCGTTGTAACCATTTGATTATATGAACCGTTTGTAACAGTTGAACCGTGTGAACTGTATTTGACCATACATAAACATTTCTACAATTGTTAAACATTTCATCTTGGTGGCTGTTTGGGTAAGTGATTTAAGTAACGAGGCGACGTGTAATACGATAAAATCATGGTGGATACGCCGCTGGTACTTCCTATATATAAGTGCTTTTATGGTATTACATATCGTAGCGTTATTTAAACCATTTCAGTTTAGACATATTACATCTACAATACAATCTTCACATAAACATCGTTTTACAAATAACTTAACTTATACAGACTTATTTTACTTGGTTATTCACTTAACCATACATTGCTCTTTTATACATATATATCATTTGGTTTATTTATCACTTTTCAAATGATTTATGAAAGGAACACTCAACAAGATTCATGGCTATTTTTTTTATTAAACAGTTTCTTTAAACTCAAGTCATGAATCCAATTTTCACAAAACCTATGTATCTCACAGGCATTTTTATACTGACGTACCTATTTTCACATGTGTTTTCAGGAGTTGTTGCATAGGATGATCGAGACACACTTAAGCGGACCTGTGCCTTAGTGACTTAAAACGAAGCAAGAACTAGTTAAATTATGTTATGTACTCTTTGTCTCTTATTTAAGACAATGTAACCCTCTTGATTGATAAATAAAACGTAACTTTAATTTCCATGGTTGTGAAACAATTAATTCTGTTACAACACTCCCCGACGTTTCCGCCACGTTTCGTTGTTTTACGTGGTCGAGGTGTGACAAGACCGTCCCCTAGGTATTTTTTCAAAAAAAAATTCTCTGAAGCATGTTTTTATCAATTCCTTCCTTCGAATTGTTTGGCCAATGAACCAGTTTTCAAGCTTAAGTTTTGGTAGATGAGACAATTTCAAACCATTATAACTAAGGAACTGTGTGATTATGTAGGAGGACTTGATGATTTTGGAGGATAAAATGAATGAAATGGATGGTTATGGTGAAATAGGGATTAAAAAGGTTAAAATGTGTTTATACACTATTATTAGGGCTGGAATAACGGGTTAATCCGATCTATTAAGACACGAACACGATAAGGCACGAACCCGAAATACGTAAACACGAACACGACACGAAATCTTATCGTGTCAGATTTTTGAAACACGAACCTGTTAATAAACAGGTTACACGAAACGACTTGTTAAGACACAAAAAAATTACCAACATATCATACGACCTGCTTAAGACACGAACACGACCGAATTGGGGAAGATGTAAACCGGATAGAGAATGGTGGTGTTTGTGAGAGAGATTTAAAAATTAGGGATTGGATTGTGGAAAAAGAACCGCGTGTGTTTGTGTATAATTCATCTCAGGTACCACGATTGATGACCCCATATCCACACCCCATATAATATTTTTTTAATTTTTAATTATTAACATGTACTTAACGGGTCTTTATAGGTTAACGGGTTTTAACCTGTTTAGACACGAAACCTGTTAAGATCAAACACGAAACATGATAACTTCGTGTAGGTTCGTATCGTGTTATCGTGTTCGTGTCAGAATTATCAGCCCTAACTATAATAAAAGAATGGATCAAAATGGCAAGTGAAAATATTTATAAAGTTAATCCCCAAAATACCCTTGGTTAAAAATGGAGTTTTTGGATAGAGTTAGAATATGTAATCAAAATGACAATAAAAAAGGAAAAGTCAGGAAGCAAAAAAAACTATTTAAATTAAAATGATAAATTTAAACAAACCTCAGAACTAAAATAAGAGTTTACTGTGTAATCTATATCTATATATATAATAAAGCAAACCATTGGGGGACACATGTCACCCTATGGTTGATGCCAAATAATCAGCCATGTCATCATACACTTGGCACATCTCATAGTTGAGGATTGAACAAGGCTTCTCATTTACGCTAAGCACTCTCTCTCTCCTCTCAAAACCCTAATTCGAACTCTCTCTCTCTCTCTTCTCTTCTCTGGTGAACACGGCGACTAAAGAAGATCCAATAATTTTGATCAAGAATCAACGGATTTGAAGACAAATCATCTATGGTACTCTCTAATTAGAGTATTTCATGATCGATTATAGGTTTTAATTAGGGCTAATTTTGCAGGAAATCAAATCCTCGATGGTTTTGTTATGTATTGATTGAGTGAATGAATGTTATTTGAATATCGATTTTAGATTCTCTGTTTGTTATTGTTTTTTTACACACGATTTCATTTTGTTAGGGTTTTAAAAGCTGATATCATGTTGTTTATTTATATGATTTTGATTTTCACCTTCAGATGATGAATAGAAAAGGGTATGGCCTAGAACTAAGATGATACGGACACGATTACTGTGGTTTGATTACCCTTGTGTCCTTCCTTCTTTGTTTCTTCTGTTCCCCCTTTTGCTATATTAGAGTTTTCGACAAGGCTATGATGAGTTTGAAGTTCTGATTAAATATTGTTGAATATGGCACCTTGGCTTGGCAGGGTTGAAGGATGGTAGATATTCATCTGCAACCTCCCTTGCAGCCATGGTGCTTTCATTTTTGTGTAAACTCTGAGCCTGACTGTAGCATCTTTCCGACGAGCTAAGGGAACTCCGATGGCCTTAGGTAACTCTACACACTTAGAAATCTTCTCTTGCACAATCAGTTAGTTATAAGGTATCCATTGTGTTGTGAAATTAAATCTTATGAGGTATTTCTGTTTTAATGAGCTCAATTTCAGGGTGATAAGTACGGAGCTACCGTTGATTACCAACCTGCTTTTAACAGGGTAATGTTATTCACCCAACTGACCCGTTTAACAATCTTTGAATAACTGCTAATCCGATTAGCTCTTTTGGCTGCATTTCTGGTATATCAAACATTCAAACTGTTGTTTTGGATTTGCTGCATTTTCATCTCCATAAGAAACTTCTCAAGCTGTAAGAAACATGTTTAACTTGATTTTTGATATTGTAATATGGATTTAACGCATTTTCTTTACTAGGAAGATGATTGTTAGCAAATCGTTGTATGGGAAGATGATTGTGAGCATTACTTTTCGTTCAGGTACCTTCAATCGTCAGCGATAATTCATTTTTTGTGTTTATATTGTTTTGATTTTGATTCGTAATTGTCGTTGAGACGTGCTTATTTTTAATGCTTTAATAATTCAGGATTTATGGTTTCTTAATCTTTAAAAGTTTTTGATAATTTTTTCAGATTAAAGCCCCTTTGCAGCCATTTTAGAGGAAAAACTAAAGAACAAAGAACCCCTCTTTAGAAATTAGGGTTTGGTTGTTGATCATAAATTTCCCATTTTTTGATATTAGTTAACTAATTTTTAATTTGTTTCTTTTTTTTTTTTTGGATATTTTCAGGCTGTGAAATTGAATGTTAGGGGATTAGTTAAATAGGGAAGTTGTGTTCAAATTCTTCCAAGGTGCTCCATTTTCATGTTTTTTTATTAGTGTTATATGAGTTTTGATATTTTGGTTGAATATAAGCAAATGTATATATGATTAAGTAAAAATTGGCTGTGAGAATTTGATTTTATGATCTTTATTTTTAGGGTTTTTTTCCTTCATTAAGTATCTAATTAGATTTTATTTTTTGTTCTAATGAGACTTCAATTTTGACCAAGTGGGCTAACTGATATATGGTGCTATTGGTTCTACATTCAGGTTTTGTAGAGTTAACAACAAATGACTGAACCCTTGGTTTGATTGTTATTATACCATGTTTTGTGACCTTTTTTGTTTTGATTTTGGTTGCTAAAGTGGCTAGCTTCATTTGAGGTTCCTAAAGATCATGGTGTTTTTTCTGCAGGTTGGTTAGGTACTAAACACAACGTTTTTGGAGTCTTGATGACCATCTGCTCTGGTCTTTTACCTCTTTTTAGCATTATTTATATGTGGTCTTTCCATCAGTATTTTAAAGGTTAGTTTACTTGATATTTGTTGAAGAGGTGGCAAAACGGGTGGGTGATGCGAGTTGGGTAACAAGTGAAAACGTGTAGTTTTTTTAAATATGGGTTAAAACTGGTCAGGTGGGGCTGTGTTTGGTTGTCTCATAACAGTTTTTGTTTAAAGTTGTTTAATTTTTAACAAACATCTAATTTGACAAAAATGAATTCAGATATACAATTATACACCATGGGTGACTTTTTATTGGTGCGGAGGCAAATGGGTCAGAATCGCCACCTCCAAATAAACATTCATGAATTATAGGCTTAAAATCAAAACTAGAGGCCCTCAAAGAAATGAGATACTATACACCAAATCCACTTTTCTCAAGTAAAGGCTTCACCATTGTTGTTAGCTTATTTAAGCATTGACTTTTCTAAAAATTAGATTAGTCTGATATAAAAGAGTAAATTAATCCTTACATGCGTTCTGTGTGGACCTTGCAAAATGGGCGGGTCGGGTTGGGTCGTTTTGAAGAAAATGTTCTTTTGGTCCAGGTCAAAACAAGTTCGAGTCAGAAAGGGCCATTCTAAAAAAAGTATTTTTGGTTCGGGTCTGGACGGATTTGACCTAAATGGATACTGGTCGAAGGGGGGCCTTTCAATTTGGGATATTGAACTTTCAAGTTTAAATTTGAAATTTATGTGTCTATTTGAAATTAAAGTGACTTTTTTTAGTTATTGATTTTTCTCCTTTTGATTTTGGCGAGTGGCAACGGTGGTGGTTGTCAGGAGGTGGTGGAGTTCTGGTGGTGGCGTCTGTCGGTAGGTGGAGGAGGTGTTCTGGATGTTTTTTTACTTGGTAAAATCTTAGAAAAGTACATGGTTAATACTTGATTTATAGAGTGATATATTTTATATAAGATGTACTTGTCATCTTTCAGTTATGCCAATAATTACACCTCACTTGCTATTGAATATATATGTATTATCAGTTTAGCAAACAACGGCTTCGACCTCAAGAGGCATCCAACTTAACGGCTAAAACCTATGATCTGCTTGTAGAAAAGTTCAAGAAAGCCTAAGACAAATAATCCACCTCATCTCCCAAGAGTTAATGTTTGGTTTAGTTTCAGAAGCATTATGGTTAAAGTTTCTTTTTTAGACCTATATACATTTTTGTTGGAAGGATTAAATTATTAAGCAACTGCTATAAGGGTATAAATGTTTGACCCCTAAAACAACAAGATAATCCTCGCTATTCTCAAAGTGTGTTGTTGTCAACTCCTTTGATGGGAAATATAAGTTTAGGCTTAGTGTTTGTTGTTTAGATACTAAGGTGGTGTTTGTTTTTCAGAGGTAAAACGTCTGCAGTCTGCGGACCAAATCTGCAGACGTCTGTAGCAGAAGAGATGGACCAAACCTCTGCAGTCTGCAGAAAGAAGACTGTTTGGTTTTTAACTTCTGCAAAATACCACCTAAATTTTAACACCTAAAATCAGCAAAATATCACCAAATTTATGAAATTTAACACCTAAAATCAGCAAAATACAAACAAATTTCTGATATTTAACACCTAAAATCATCAAAATACCACCAAATCATCTTCATATTCAAATTATGACCACATTATATTGGAACCTGATTGTATACGTAATGACTTGGTTCTCCTATCGAATTATTACCAAAATCAATAAAACATATAATAATAATAATAATAATAATAATAATAGTTAATTTACCCACTGTATCAAGAAAACATATAATAATAATGATAGTTAATTTACCCACTGTATAAACATTTGAAATGAAATGAAATGAAGAGCTAGCATAACGTCGAACACCTGTGTCGCAACCCCCGATCCCTTATTCCCGGGAACGGGCGGACGCGATCTCAGTTGTGGTGGTATCAGGTTATTTAATCTCGCAGATTCATGGGATAAAGATTTGCAATAAATTTCTGATTTGAAATTTCTATACTTGCTCCCTGCAAGATTTCAGAAATTCTAACGGTTTCTCCATTGGCTGTCTCTACTAGACATTCTTGTGGTAGTTTAGTTAATGACTGAGTTAGAATTTTGCAAAACGAAGTATTAATAAAACTTTGGTTTGCACCAGAGTCAAATAATACTTTAGCAAATACATCATTAACTAAAAACGTACCAGCTATAACGTCTGGGCTCATCTTGGCTTCATCTGCAGTTAGAACAAATGCTCTAGCATTTTTGGTATTTTTGTTGTTTGCAGCTGGGGCCAATTTTGGACAGTTTAGCCTGATATGACCTTTTTCTCCACAGTTGTAGCATAATCCATTACTGGATTTCCTCTTGCAATTTTCTTCCTTGTGTCCTGTCATCTTGCAGTAATTGCAGAGATTTGAGCATTTTCCCGAGTGCTTTTTCTTGCAAACCGTGTAGTATAGTGCAGAGGTAGAACCCATATTCCTATGATTGAAATTTACAGAATGAAATTCTTGAGTAAGCCTTTGGGTTAGGTTTCTCCTCTGATCTTCTTCTCTAGTACGGACTAACTCATCTGTCAAGGTATTGGCTAGTTCTACAGTTTCTTCTATAGTTTGAGGTCTAGTTGCCTTGACTACATGTCTAATCTCTCCAATTAATCCCCAAATATAACGGGAAATTAACACTGGTTCTGGTGAAGCAAGAGTTGGTACTATTCTAGTATATTCAAAGAATAACTTCGTGTACCCCTTACTATCCACACCAGTCATCCTAAGGTTTAGGAATTTGTTTGCTATCTGCTCCTTTTCATTTGGAGGGCATAATTTCCTTTCTACCATATTCCTTAATTCTTCCCAATCCATACTATAAACCCTATCACTTCCTCTAGATTAAAGGATAGTGTTCCACCATTCTAAGGCTGCATTTTTAAATAAACTGGAAGCAAACATTATCTTGTCCTCTTCCGCACATTTACTTATTTTCATAACAGCCTCAGTCTTTTCTATCCAGCGTAGAGCTGCAATAGGTTCTTCATTGCCCGAGAATTCTATTGGTTTACAGGACCATAATTCTTTGTATGAACAACCGTAAGGCACGGTTCTTCTTCTTTTGGGAATGGGCATTTGAAGTATAGGTCCATTGTTCACGCTATGTTCTGGTTCAATTGGTCGCTTACTGCTATGTTTACTTTTATTATTCGCTTCTTGAACCGTTTGAAGAATAAATGGCATTGCGTCTATAATTCCTTGTGCCACTATATGTTGGATAGCACTATTATCCATCTGATTTCCATTGTTATTTATGCTTGGGTTTTCATTAACCACGTTAATGTTACTCTGATTATCGTTATTTAGATTTCCTTGATTTTCTTCATCGGCCATCTGAATTTTAAACATTTACCCCGTATTAATATCACAAATAATAGGTAATATAGTAAATCACATAACACGCAATTTAACCAAAACCGTCGATCAATGCGACTTGTACTCTATTTTCATATACTATGCGTCTATTACACACTAGTACAGAAATAAAGATTACAATACCAACAAAAAGAAAATTACACTAATAGTACTATGCATCTGTACACACATATTTTATTTTATTTTTATTTTATTATATTTATTTATTATTACTACTACCATTTCCTCCATCTCATTCATGGATATGAATTTATCCAAAAATCCATATTACGTTCATCGTATTTCCATACGAGACGTTCTCCCACCTGACGCATTCTCTCACTGCTTTCTAAAATTTCCTCTCCAAAAGTCCTAAGTTCTTGCACGTTTTCTGCACTCATTGGGGGTGCAGGTTCTCGGACTGGGTTTGGAATCTGGGGTGCGGTTTCCTGATATAGGGGTGACAGTTCCTGAAATTGGTAAGGATCCTCTAATATCTCCCTAATATAGTTATCATGGTAATAGGGATCTAAAGGGTCCATACCTGGGTAAGCTTCTATGTTCTGTATGGGTGGATAGTTCTGAATAGGGTAACGTTGCACAAAGTCCCTATTGTCGTCCCACCAGGGGTCGTAATTCGGGTCTAGAGGGTTTGGTGCAGGTACCCTAGGGATTTCTTCTGGATTAAAGTCGTGCATCTCCACTTGGTTTTCCGGATTTTCTATCTCCATGGGTTGTTCTGGGTTTTGTGGTTGTGGGGCTACTAGTTGTTCCAGACTTGGGTCAGCAGCAGTTGTAGCTAGGATATGGAAATTAGCTAGGCTTCTATTAAGCATATCCTGAGTATGGGCATCTGTTTCTCGCTTAATGGCTGCTAAAGCCGTTTGCTGTTGCAATTTTCGCATTCTCTTCCTACGAGCAAAAGCTTCTTTACTGAACCATCCTCGTTTCTTATTAGGAAATGGCTCTTCAGATTGAGCTCTAAAGGCAAATATTCCCTCCTCCTGATCAGCAGAATACCCTGAAAGGGCAGGCTGTGATGATGTACCTTCACTCCTAGGTGAATCAGCTTACTGACGATTCACGTCTGATGGTCCTTGATCACTCATACTGAAAACTAACAAATAGTCAAATAACACATAACAAATAATTACAGTTATACACGTATTTCCGTAATTTATTTCCTAACACAAATTTTAAAATTTCAAATGTCAGCAGAACACTTCTTTGGCTTAGAACAGTGGCTAGGCTCTGATACCACCTCCTGTCGCAACCCCCGATCCCTTATTCCCGGGAACGGGCGGTCGCGATCTCAGTTGTGGTGGTATCAGGTTATTTAATCTCGCAGCGGAATTTTCATCAGGACCGTAGTTAGGAAATGTTTATCAGAGTAAAACCACCATATTTTATATTAATAATCACATGGATAAAATCCAAGTTTCTTATTACAATACATTTAATTGGGATAAACCCTATCTTATTTAATTTAAAACATCGTTTATTAGGTAACTTTTATAGCCACATTATCCCCAAAGCCTTTAGTGCTCTCCAGCTGGCTTTCTATTAATTGGCTGTCACATTGGGTTACCTGAAACGCGTTTTAAAAACATTTGTCAGTCGGAAATACTGGTGAGTGAATCCCAGTTTAATCACGAAACATTTTATTGATTAAAACAGTATCGAGGACGATTACAATGTTTATGTCTACACAATTACTCCATTTGATACTATCAATCCACTGACTTGTGGGTCATATTACACACTGGCTAACTCATTGTCCAATGGTAACGTACTGTCATCCTCGACTTACTACTCATAGTGTAGTAAATTTTGTATACAAAACCCCAACATACCGGCAGTAATTGAAGACTACAAAGACTCAATCACCGCTTAATCATATTGTAAAATAATTAAGGTTTTGTAAAAACTGTTAACAAAAAGGAGATTACTCACTTTGCTATCTTAGGCTTCTTGTAAGGGTTTCCTGGGTATAATCTATAATTTATACAAATGTACATTGGTTAGTATCATAACCCTTTGAAATTATTAATGATACCCTCCCCGAGACGGCATTCCAACAACTATGTCGGGCAGAACCACGACAGTTGTTACGGAACCCTAAATCAATCGGGCAGCGTAACTATTATGAAACTGGGGTTATAATACTTACAACGGAGCAGAACCTCGTTAATTAGGGGTATAATACCCGTATATTATAACTTTTCTACAGAAATGGTGATTTGAGATTGAAATGTGAGCGACGAAAAACGTAAACTGATGAGTTCTATATATAGTGCTGATATCTGACTTCCAGGCGGCCCGCGTAAGGTAAGGCTAAGCCTTACGCGGCCCGCGTCAAACCGAGGGTCAACGCATAGCTTGTCCGGATTACCACTAGGCTTGACACGATGACGACACGTGTCAACTCAGGATGCATCCGCGTTTCACGATCTCTAGCGGCCCGCGTAAGTGTAAGCTTAAGCTTACGCGGCCCGTATCAACTTAAGAAGTCAACAAAGTCTGGTCTCAGTCCTTATACCACCCGCGTGAGATGTTGGGGTGGGTCTACGCGGCCGCCTCAACTCTATATTTTATGTTTTTACTTAATTTTATAAATTATAACATAACTCGGGCTCGGTTTTCACATAAAGGGTGTAATATGAGATATATTGGAATATTTTAAGATATAATAGGGTATACAAAATATAATGAAGGTGTTGGTTTTACCGACGGTTGTGACAACCTGGTAAGCAGAAGTTTCCGCACCAAAAATGAAATCAGGCGGAAAATCATCTCGTACATACTCATCAACAACACTTTATTCATTGTCATTGTATCCAATCACCATAACAATAAGAAGAATCACAACGAAATTTGACATCATCTGTTGCTACTGCAAGTGATGAATCTACAATGTTAATCATATTTAAAGGCTGGAATTGGTTATTCGCTATCCAATCTTTGCGAACTGTTACCTGCGATTGTAGTAGCAGATGGTGGAGGTCGACGGAGGAGGCGGAGGTCAACGGTCGAGGCGGAGGTCAACGGAGGAGGTGGAGGTGCGACGTATGTGACAACCCGTGATTTACGGCACCTAATTACGTGATTAACAGGTAATTAACGCGATAATAAATAGTGTTTACAGCGCAAATGAACATAATTAGGCCTTTGGAGTGCCAGGAACGATTGTTCGACTTTACAATGCGCAAACGGTGGTTTACAGAGAAACCTGTGAAACGCTAAACGGCAACGGATTGATACCGTACAAGATACTGACAACGCCGACAAACATTAAACATTTTACGTTATATTTAGCCTCGTAATTAATTTTAGTGACTACAGTCGAAACCGGATTAGAAAACGGTTCAAAACGGCGAACGACATAATTTTACACGAATTTTATTGTAAACAACGAACAAAAGCGCGAACGTCTACTGACACTGTGTTACGTATATTTAGCCCAAAGATATAATTTTACGCACTTTTAGAACTAAAATTATATATTATGATGTTCCAACGGTTTCGGGTTTTGAAAACGGGCTTGTGAATGCGTTTGGGCTATTTAAAACACGAGAATAGGCTTGTGGGCCTTGGGCCCAAGCCCAAAGCCCATTATACAAGTATATAAAGGATACATTCCTGTGTTCCCTTCATTTGATCAACATCAGACAAAACAAACACAGACTCACTCACACATCGCTCTCTCTCCCTCTCGGCGAACACCTGGCGGAGCCGGCAACCACCGGCGGCGGAGACGCCTCCGTGGCGGCGACGATGACCCTTTCCAGTGACGTTTATCCGGCGCGTGAGCGCGAGTGCCCCCCTAAAATACACCTCCTGAACCCGTTTCCGTGATCTGTTTTCCGATTTGAACAACAGTGGTGGCGGGGACCAGATTGAACGAGAGAGATAGAGGCTGAGAAGAGAAGGAACCGACGGTCGGAGTCTCGAACCGGCGGTCGGTTCATTTATCCAGCGGTCGATGCATTTATCCGGTGGTCGATAACAGGGTCCGGCGGTTCTTGTTCGGTCCGTCGAGTTTCACGTCAACTCCGATGACTAGTCTCTAAAGATTCGAAGATAATGATGGTAGCGGTGATGCTATGCTCAGAGGGTTCGAGGTCTGGTCAAGTTTTGGTTCGGGTTGGTTTGACCCGGTTCAGATCCGGGTCAACAGTGGGCATTAATGGTCAACTGCAGTGCGTTATTTTGTCTCGGTTCAGGCTTCGGGTTGGATTCGAATGGAATTCGGGTATTACGTCTAACCCAGGTCAGATCTGGTTCGATTTATGTTTGACTCGGTGTATTTCAGCTCAACTCGGTCCGACTCGGTACGACTCGGTGCAACTCGGTGCGACTCGGTGCGACTCGGTGCAACTCGGTGCAACTCGGTGCGACTCGGTGTAACTCGGTGCAACTCGGTTCGACTCGGTGCGACTCGGTCAGACCTGGTCAACTCGCTGAGTCAACTCGGTCAAACTCAGCCGGTCAACTCAGTTGACCCGGTCAACTCAGTCAAGCAGCTCGACAGAAGAACTTGGTAAAACTAACGGCGCGTTTATTCTGTTATCTTTATTACTATAATTCATTACGTGACAAACGAGCTCGGACCGGTTGATTATATTTGATATATTTAAACAAAATTATTTATATTGACTATTGAATCTTGATTGAATTTTGTTAAAATAACGACAACTTGTGTTGTTGGGGCGTCCAAAAACAGAGGAAACTCTGCCCATTTTTCGAAAGAATCCGTAAAATAAAGCGAGTTTTCTTATAAAACAAAACGTGCTTTTGAGATAAAGCGACTTTTGAAAAACAAGATACGAATGTAAAGTTTCTTTCGACCACAACCTACAACATACGAAAACAACGATTCGGAAAATATTTACAACGACAAACATAGTTGTTTTGAACTTCGGAAATTCGACGAATTCGTTTTATAAAAAAATAAATATAGTTTTTATATTTATACCACACGAATTCTTTTATTAAGATAAATATAGTTTTATATTTATTTCAAACATCAAGCGACTTGTATTCGTTTATAAAAATAAATATGGTATATATTTATTTTTATTTTCAAACAATCAACAAACTCGACGAGCCTTTTTACAAAATAAATATAACTTTTTATATTTATACGCCTAAGCGGCATATACGTATATTTTTGGCAAATATATACAAGACGTGATATATATAATACAAGTTATTATATATTACTTTCATACGTAACGCGATATATGATACGAGTTTGTTATATGATATTTTCATAGAAATATTCTTTTATACACATATGACTACTCGAGACGGCTAACACACTTACAACGATATATTTATATATTTTTATATAAATATTTATTCATTTTAAGTCTCTCGGAAACTAAGTCTTTTTCAAGACTTATTAAACTATTACTGACATTAAACGAGACTTAACACATATAACTTAATCTTTTCCATTAAGTTAACAACTTACCGTTGAATCGTTCGATTAACGATTCGGTAGAGCGCGGTGACACGTAGACTAGTTACTGCTTTTACTTAGAAACTTATTAGATATTCCGTGTTAGGAATATTGTAGAATGCACGCTAGCGAGTCAAGTCTTGGAAACGACATCACGAAGTCGTAATTAGCTAGCTTTGCACAGGGAATATTCAGGCGAGTTCATAACCCCCACTTTTTACTATTTTACATTTTTATAAATGTTTTCGGGGTGGAAAGACATGCACGTTTTGCAAAATCATACAAAGTTTTGAACTAATGCAAAACTCGTATTTCTAAATCATATTACGAAGGGATTTCGGGGAACACAAATGAATTACGAAAGGTTTATACTAAATATACCGGTTTTTACAAAACAAATGCTTATTTTCGAAATGTGAATGATATTCGGCCAGGGTGACCAGGGATCTGGTCAGGGTGACCAGGGATCTGGTCAGGGTGACCAGGGATTTATTTTATACATGGTATGGTTAGCGTAAGGAGGGTTATTATTTAGATCATGTGAGTGGGTAGGCGGAAACTGGAGGCCATTAATCCTCATTGTAGGACCGAGGGACGTAAGCGGTAGATCTATCTGGGTGTAGCGAGCCCAACCCCAGGCCCAGCGTAACGGACCTCGGGGTGACTTTGTACCCATCGCTAAATCTGCTAGGTTTGAGTCTTCCTACTTGCACTT
>JARYGA010036051.1:0-22265 GCA_030545235.1 Helianthus tuberosus | reverse complement strand
ACTAAATTAATTAATTAACAATTAATTAATCATGTCTGCAAATAATGTTGACCTGGCTGCCCTTAACAAACAGCAAGAACTGGATTCAAAAGTTGGAACCACTACACGCATTCCAAGGTTGACTGATGCAAATGACTTTCCTGAGTGGAAGTGGCGTTTTGAACAACATGTGAAGGTCAAAGATTCTAAAATTTGGTGAAGTATTCTGAGAGGTCCAAGGGAGATCATGATGGATAGTTCTACTGAAGAAGATTTCACAATAGTTGAAGAAGATGATAAAGCACTTTCCTATCTGACCATGGGATTGGGTCCAGACATTGCTATCGGTTTTCCTACTTGCAAATCAGCCAAAGAACTGTGGGAATCTCTGATAGATGTTTATGAAGGTAATGAGGATATGAAGGAGAGTCGAAGAAATTTGCTGAGAAAAAATTTCAACAATTTCAACCATATCTATGGAGAAACTGTTGACAATCAACTTCAGAGGTTTGTCAAGCTGGTTACTCAAATGCAGATGGAAGAAATACATACATCAAATGCTTCAACAAATAGACAGCTTCTGAATGCGTTGCCTAAAAGTTGGGATCATCATGTTGCTATGATCAAGAAGACCAAAGATCTTGCTAGGTGTAGTCTGTCTGAGATGATTTCTCATATCAGGGCCTGTGAGCTGGATGATAAACAAAGGTAAACTAACTATAAGAACAGCATGCTAGCTGTAGGATTCTCTGTTGCTCCCGCTTCATCAAACAATAACAATGCAGCTCTCTTGTCTCAAGGAGGTTTTCAAATGTTTAGCAACGCGGCATCTGCTAAAGCTGCTCCTACTTCGGAAAATGTTTATTACTCTGGGTCTCTTGCTCCTTCACGTTCTTCTGCTGCTGCTGCATCGTCCAATTCGCCTACTGCTGCTCCTACTTTTGCTGCTCCTACTTCTGCCATGAAAAATGAGATGATTGCTTTCTTTTCACAACAGTCTAAAGATAATCTGGATATCGCAGCCTCTGTTATAAACTGTTTGAATGCATTTGTTGCAGAAAAAATTGATCCTCCTAAATGATCTAGAGATGACTTACATCAGATTCATCCTGATGATGTTGAAGAAATGGACATCACATGGCAGATGGCTATGGCTGCTTTCATAGCAAGGAGATTTATGAAAAGAACTGGTAAAAACAGATGGGGTGCTTCGTTTACTGGAGCTTCTACAGTACCATTTAATCTACGCTGTTATAACTGTCATGAGGAAGGACATTATGCACGAAACTGCACCAATCCACTGATTATTAGAGAACAAACTCCAGCCCAACCTGTTTCACCTAATCCAGAGAGAGCTCTTGTGACCACATCGAGTATAACCGCTGATGCTGCTGCTGGTGGAAGTCCTCAATCCTTGGTGGTTCAGCCTGATAGCAACTTTGATTGGACCTCAGAAATGCAACGTCTGAACATCTCAGCTCCAGAAAATCAAGCTGTTGCAAACAACATTGCCTTCATGACCTCAGCTTCGAATGATCAAAACTCTGCACCCGAGGATGAGACTTCAGCTAAAAACCTTGCTCTCATGACCCAGATTCTTTCAGCTCCAGTCAAAGGTCTCACCAAAGAAGAGGTACTTTTTGTTTTCTGTACTCCTGAGTGTAGAGAAAGGGTTGAAGCTTATAGAATACACAATGCTAAGCTAATTCAAGATTATCAAGATATTAAAAATAAAAACTTTACTTTATCGAAAAATGAAAAACTTTATAAAGAAAAAATTGAGGCTCAGCGAAAAGACATCATCAAGCTCAAAGATGATGTAAGTGTAAAAACAGCCCATTTCTTAGAAGCTCAGGAGAAAGTATGCATTTTGACTAAACAACTGGAAGATATCAGAGATAGATATCAAATAAATGAACTCAATATTAAGAAATATGATTCTTCCAGCAAACTAGTTAAAAACTTGTGTGATCAACAGCTCGCATACAAGAAAAAGAAAGGGTGTGGATTGGGTTTCAATCAGGCACCTCCTCCTTATAATGACAATTATACTTATATACCTATGAATGAGGAGGAGATGATGAATGAAAGTAAAATGACTTATGGTCCCAAAAATAATAAGTCATCATTTAATGACAGACCAGTTGAGAAACAGAAGTCTACTCCAATAAATTTTGTTTCTAAAGGCTTAATTGATCCTAACGCTTCGTCTTCATGTGCAGATAAAGTATCTGAAGTAAAGTTTGGAGATGTTCTTGGGAGTGAACCAGTTGTTCATTCTAATATTTCTGAAAATTATTTTGAACAAACTGAATCTGATATTGCTTTTAGTAGAACTTTGTTTGAGTCGTTTTGTGCTTATGTGTCGTCAAGTGAACCTGATGTTTGGTGCAAAACTGATGATGTTTGTGATGAATCTTTGAACAATAATTGTGGTGATGATTGTGTTTCAGTTAATGCACCTGATTGTGATGTTTCTAATATTTCAGTTGTTGACTGTGTTATAGGTGAGGTCCCTCAGGACACATTCAGTGTAACCACTGAAACTTCTTCTCAAGAAAATCAAGAGTATCCTGATTCTTCTTCTGAGTCTGTCTCAGTGGGTGTCCCTAATGTTGAATCTAGTGGGACCCCATTGGAAACTGTAGTTGAAAACAAACCTAAATCAGATTCACATGATACATGTGTTGATGAAACACATGTTGATGAGACTTCAACATGTTCTAAAATTGAAACTGAAACTGAATTTAGTAAAGAAGAAAAGGGGTTTGAAATAAGTAAACAATTACCAGAAAATGTTTTTGAACAGAAAACTGAAACTGGAACATCAGTTTTTCAAACAAATGATGATCACAGTAAAAGAGAGGTATCAAATTGTTCATCAACATCACATGATTGTGTCAATTCTAATCAGCAGACACCAAAATGCTCAAAACGGACACAGGCAAAACATACTAGAAAAACCAAAACGCCTCAACATTCAAAAACAAGCAAAGCTTCTTCAACAAAGTATCAAAATTTTCACACATTGAAATGACAAACATGTTTCAATTGTGGTACTGTTGGACACATTGCCAGAAACTGTGTTCAACTCCCAAGTGCACAGTCTAAGAAGAAGATTATCCAGAATCAGAAGGTCAAGTCTAATCGATATCGTTGTTCAGAGTCAGTGACGACTGAAAGGTCTAAGACAATGAAGAACAACTATTGGAAGACTAAACCTTCTGATCAAGATTGGAATGCAGCCAAATGTAGAAATCAAAATCAAAAGAACAATTTTCAAAGAAATCAACATAATGGTTTTGGTAACTACAATTCTAAATGGTCAAACACATTTTGGAAACCCAAAACTGCTGCTGCACAATCTAATACATCTCGTCAAGGATCTCTCATGAAAAATCCTTCAAGATTTTTGAACAAAGATAATTTAATTTGGCAAAGAGTGACATATATTGATGCACAAGGAAAACCCAGATCCACCATGGGCTGGGTTCCTAGGTCTAACTAATCCCGCTAATCGTGCAGGAACAGCTGTGGAGGACTACCGTGCGACTTTGGTACATGGATAGTGGCTGTTCCAGGCACATGACGGGAGACTTATCCCAACTGATAAATGTAAAAGAATTTAATGGTGGATATGTCTCATTTGCGGGAGGTGAATCCGGAAGGATCACTTTAAAAGGAACAGTAAGAAACGGCGTTTTAAGCTTCGAGAATGTTAACTATGTTCCAGAACTGAAACACAATCTGTTGAGCATTTCACAGATTTGTGATCGAGGAAATTCAGTTCACTTTACAAAGAAAGGATGCTATGTGTTGAAACCAGGGATTGTCATTCCTGAAGATTGGTTCTTAATGTCAGCAGAGAGACGAGGAAATGCTTATGTTATTGATATGAACAAGAAACCGTGTGAAGAAGTTACTTTCCTATTCTCGAAGATTTTAGAACATGATGGTCTACTGTGGCATCGTCGCCTTGGGCATGTGAACATCAAGAATCTGAATCGACTTGCTAAAGGTCAACTAGTCCGTGATCTTCCAATCAAAGATTTCATGTTGGTGGGAAAATGTGTTGCTTGTGCAAAAGGAAAAGCACATCGAAAACCTCATAAGTCTAAATCAGCACCCTCAACGAAAGGTGTGCTCGAATTACTTCACATGGATCTTTTTGGTCCAGTGAATGTATTGAGTATTTGAAAGAAAGCTTATTGTCTCGTAATAGTTGATGATTATTCACGTTACACTTGGGTGTATTTTCTTAGCTACAAGAATGAAACTGCAGTCTTAGTGAAATAATTCGTTACTCTGGCAGAAAATCAAGCTAGTACAAAAGTGAAGGTTATTCGATCTGACAATGGGACAGAATTCAAGAACGTAACTCTGGATACATTCTGCTCTAAAAAGGGAATTGATCGTCAGTATAGTGCACCACGAACTCCTCAACAGAATGGAGTAGCTGAGAGAAGAAATCGCACTCTTATAGAGGCTGCACGGACTATGCTGGCTGACTCGAAGCTTCCTAGTTTGTTTTGGGCTCAGGCAGTTAGCATGGCTTGTTACGTCCAGAATCATGCTTTAGTAAACAAACGTCATATGAAAACTCCTTATGAGATTATGGAAGGACGTAAACCTTCGGTTTCACACTTTCGTATCTTTGGTTGTCTATGTGTGTTACTACTTATGGACTCTAATGGAAAGTTTGAAGTCAAAGGGGACGAGTGTTTCTTTGTTGGATATGCAAAAGGCTCCACCTATAGAGTATACAACAAAGTAACTAAAAAGGTCGCCGAGTCGTGCAACATTGAATGGCTCGAAGAAAATGCTACGGATGCTAGAGTTGGACCAGATTGGTTATATGATTATGCTGAATTGTTTAAATCATTTTATATTTTGTCTAATATCTCTACAGATGCAGGTGTGTCTACTCCAAAACAACCTCTGTCTTTTGGTGATAATGAAGAAGAAGAACTGGCAGAAGGGAGCTTCAGACATCATACCATTGACCCTCCAGGAATGGTTTTCACACAGCATCCTTTGCCTCAAAAAATGTCTCATCAATCCCCTGAAGGTGTGCAATCTAGCGGAATTTCTTCGAATGCATCTAGATCAGAACTGTTTGCTGATCCTATTCCTGAAGAGTGTACTGTTACCACTCCCGTGATTCACAGCCCGATAGCACCTAATGAGGGGGAGTCAAGCAACATACACACAACTCAAGACGAGACAATGCCTGAACTTGCCATTCCAACAAGTGTTCAAAGAAATCATCCTATTGAGAATGTGATCGGTCATGTTAGTGCAGGAGTTCAGACCAGAAGCCAATCAGGAACCATTGATTTGTGCTTATATTCTAGGTACATTTCTCAAATTGAACCTAAAACCATTGATGTAGCGTTGCAGGAACCAGGCTGGGTTGATGCTATGCATGAAGAGCTAAACCAGTTCAAGAAGCTAGGAGTATGGAAACTTGTGGAGTTGCCAAAAGGGAAACGCAAGCTTGGAACTTGTTGGGTTTTCAGAAACAAGCAAGATTCTGAAGGAGTTATTGTTCGAAATAAAGCACGATTAGTGGTCCAAGGATTCAGACAGATAGAGGGACTGGATTATAATGAAGTCTACGCTCCTGTTGCTCGACTTGAAGCAATCCGGATCTTTTTAGCATACGCATCCTACATGGGGTTCACTGTTTACCAAATGGATGTCAAGACTGCATTTTTGTACGGAGAAGTGAAGGAAGAAATTTTTGTTGAGCAACCACCGGGTTTTATTCATCCAGACCATCCAGAATATGCCTAGAAACTTGACAAGGCTTTATATCGGTTGCATCAATCACCTAGGGCTTGGTATGCAACTCTGACAGAACATCTTCTGGCTCATGGATACACATGAGGCATGATAGACCAGACTCTGTTTATCAAAAGAGTGGGCAAGGATCTGATATTGGTTCAAATCTATGTTGATGATATTATTTTCAGATCAACAAGTGAGGCTCTTTGCAAGGAATTTGAGGAAGTTATGAAAAAGAAGTTCGAAATGAGTGCGCTCGGAGAAATGACATTGTTTTTGGGTTTACAAGTTAAACAAGATTTCCGGGGCATTCTAATTGATTAAGGGAAATATGTGGATGATGTGCTAAAGAAATTTAAGTTCACAGACGCTAAACCAGCCGAAACTCCAATGGCAGAAAGACCATTGCTGACTGAAGATGCAGAAGGATCCCCTGTTGATTAACGCCTTTATAGGTCTACGATCGGATCGTTGATGTATTTGACAGCGAGTCATCCAGACATCATGTTTGCTGTCTGCAACTGCGTGCGATATCAGGCTAATCCTAAAACTTCTCATTTTACTGCTGTTAAACGAATCTTTCGGTACCTTAAAGGCCGACCTCGGTTTGGTCTGTTGTATCCGAGGGATTCAAATTTTGACCTATTTGCGTTTTCTGATAGTAATTTTGGAGGCACTGACAAGGACAGGAAATCCACATCTGCTGGATGTCAATTTTTGGGTGACAGACTTATTTCTTGGCAATGCAAGAAACAGCAAACAGTGGCTATTTCCACAGCTGAAGCAGAGTACGTTGCAGCTTCGGCGTCTTGCTCCCAAGTGGTGTGGATGCAACATCAATTGCAGGACTACGGTTTGACTTATCTTAATACTACCATATACAGTGATAATGATGCTGCCATACAAATTGTGAAAAATCCTGTCTTCCACTAAAAAACCAAGCATATTGATATTAAAGTTCATTTTATACGAGACTGCTTTGACAGAGGTCTTATCAAACTCGAGCAAATCGACACAGATGCAAATGCTGCCGATTTGTTCACAAAACCTGTCAGCAGTTCGAAGTTTCAAGTGCTTGTGGATTTTCTGAAAATGATCCGATTTACTGACTGAGCATGTTTTTAGTTTTTCGTAGGTAAATTTGTTCATAAAGTTTTCTATTCTTAGGTAGTTTTTATTTATGCTCAAATTTATGGGAGAAAATTTTAAAACAAAATACAAAAAAAAAAAAATCGAAAAATTTTGAAAAATACAAAAAGAAGCATTGCATGACATGGGAAATGAAATGAATTTTCACATTATGGTGAAGGGCTGACTCATGTAAGACAAGTATCGAAACGGTTTGACTTTAGCACGATGTGTTGGTAGGCTCTATCCTTAAAGACTGGAAACATCGGCTGTTCTGTTCAGAACTAAATTAGTACATGACCTCAGGAAAGAAAATCACTTGGAATTAGCTCATTTCTATTTGAATGTTTGTATGATGTCCCGATACACACAATTTTGATCTGACTCTGAAAAAGTCGTGTATCTCCTATGTTTTGCGTGAGCAAAGACCTGGAAGTGCTAGGCAGCGTTTAGCTTCTATTTTGCGTGAGGAAAGACCTAGCTGAGCGTCTGTCGTCTTATAGATCAATTAAACACCCGAAAGAGGCCCTCAAGTGCCCAAAAGAAACCCAAGAAACCTATATCAAACTGAGAAAAACTCATTTGATCTGTATATTATACCATCTCTGCTTAAGATCTATTCTGTTCTCTTCTTAATCTATTCCCAGTTAAGATTTTAGAGATCTGGATTGGACTTGTGAAATATATGGTAGGGAAGCTACTTGCATGATAGAGTGTGCTGTATATAACTCCGGGATTTGATTAGTATTTGTTTGGGTGTTCATTGTTAAGAAATCAAAACATGATAAAATTTGTTACAGGCAGTTATATGGAAAAGGTCTAGGGAGATGAGTTTAGGAGGACAAATACACTGGCAATCGTCTAGAGCATTCAGTCGTAGATCAGTGTTGATATGTGTAGGCAAGCCCGAAACCTCGTGATTTGATCCCTGAGCAATTACATTATTTCCTAATTTTATTTTTGTAAATAATAGTTATATTATTTATTTTTATTTTTGTTTTAGGTTTTTGCGTTCGTAAAATGTGCTCAGAAAGTTAATTGGGTTGTTAAAATTATAAATGATTTTCTAAAGGATTTTTGACTTAAATTAAAAATAATCAAAGAAATCCTTAAATTAAATGTGAATCGGAGATGGTCTCGGTCCAATCTCTGATCTCGGCCCATCTTCAAAGGCCCAAGGGTGTGATATAAAAGGCAGGTCTCGAGTCGAGACCTCATTTCTCACTCGAGACCAGCTATGATTTCTCTCAAATTCTCTCTAAAATTCCGGCACACTTTCGCTGTTCCGACGAAATCTTTGTTTCTGACGTGCTTTCCGGTCTCGACTTATCAAGACTTGAAGGTATTTTGATGATGTTGTTGAAGTTTTGCAGGTGGTATGAAGATTTGATGATGAGTTTATGAAGATTTGAAGATAAACATGAACCCTAGTTTTTGAATATATTTTGGTCATTCAAAGAAATCAAGGAGTGTTTTGGGTTTTTGATCCAAAAACTGAGCAAATGGAAGTTGTTTGTGTGGTCTCGACTCAAGATTACATAAGGACTCGAGACTGGTGGTTGCGAGTCGCAATCTCATGGTCTCGACTGGGTCTCGACTCGAGATCATCTAGTCTCGACTTACGGTCTCGAGTCAAACTCACATGGTCTCGAGTCAAAATGTTTAAATCTGAGTCTTGATTCTGCTGACCAGTGCTGATATTTGACTTTAAAGTTTATTTTTAAACAATTTGAGCCAAGTGTATACTGAGTTTCTTAATTTGTGTAGAAATATGGACCTGAAATTTATTCCAACTCACAATCAGGCAGGATACTTAGCACCACCTCCGGAGAAGCACAAGAAGATGTACACTTCATTGATTAAAGGTCTCAACATTTTCCGAATTGTTCACGCATTACGAGAAAATCCAGTTGTCTACGTAAGTCTCATTCAAGATTTATGGAAGAGTGCAAGGTTTGATGCTCATGAAGCTGAAGGAAAAGGAGCTATTGTTGCTGAGATTCAGAAGAAGGTTGTCTCTGTGACAGAGCAGATGATACGAGAAGTGCTACAGTTCAATGATCAAGAATCATATTCTATTGAGCTTCCTGCTGGAACTGTGGAAGCGATATTGTCTCGATTGAGTTATGAAGGAAAGTATCCTTCTTTGGTGAAGAAATTCATGCATCCTTATTGGCGTCTATTGGTACACATGTTTATTCTTTGTATGATAGAAAACAGAGGAGGCATTGATCAATTGAACATAACACAGTCTGCTGCTCTTGTTTGTGTGATAACGAACGAGCCCTTCAATTATTCAAAGTATATTTTTGAAGCTATGAAGAGAAATGTGATAGGAGTCAGAAAGGACAAGTTTCTTATGTATCCAAGGTTCTTGCAAATGATTCTTAATGCTCGTTATCCAGAGTTGGAGAGATCTGGAAACACCTTGGAACTAAAACCCATGGGTCCTTCATGTTTGGTGCTCTCACTCCTAAAAAGGGTACAGAAAAGAAATTTGAAGGGTTAATACCTCTGGAAAAATTCGGTCAGTTTGCTGAGACTGAAGATGTAGCTACTGATCCAGTGATAGTGCAACCCGTTCCTGTGAATGCTGCACAAGTCAATGTACCTGTAAATGCGATGATTGCTGAAGAACATGATGTTCAAGGCAATCTATCAACGCAAGATTTAAGGTCATTAAACCATACACCACTCATGTGTTCCCCACTCATACTCAGTGTATTTATGTTTATATCACATTGGTAAGTTGATTATTTCATGCTTTTGCCTACTAGTACATCATATGATGAAGCTGCTATCACACTTAAGCATTTTAATTCAGTTCGAGTGTGACAGTCTAACTTGCTGATATACTATCATTTCTTCTTTTTCACACAGTGAAAACTCATTTTTGATTTTCTATTTTTTTATGTTTTTGGTTTTTTAAAATTTTATAACTTACTCCCCCTAAACTCACGCACTATCTAAACTCTTTTTGGCTTAGAAGAATTTCTCCCCCTAAATTTTTGTTTTTATGGAGTAAGTTTCAAAAACACAAATTTTAAAAACAAACAAACTCCCACCTTAACCTGACACAAGTTTTTCACATTTAAAGTTTAGAATAAATAAGACAAACACAGAAGAAAATAGTTCGTTACCCATGTTAACCTACTATTCACCTCAGATGCTTAACAGGAATAACCACTGTCGAACACATCAACAGTCCTTCTTGGTCATCCTGCACTCACTCAACAACTTAGTAAGACTTTAGAACCCAAACCTTACCGGTTTTGGGTCGACCATTTAAATCCACATAAGATGCTTCTATCCAATATCCATCACACCTTAATGGTGTCTTGGATCTTGGACCTTGGACCTGTTGATTTAAATAGGTTTTGATTTCCATAAGGTCTTTGGTCCTGAGGGTTCCTATATGTGTTTGGACTATTTGACCTTTGAAAATTTTGATTCCAAGAAGCTTGATTATTATAATTTTTAAAGCCATTTTTATAAAAAGTTCGACCACCAAAATTTTGGTATCGATTTTGATATTGACCTTGACTTCTGAAATTATTTGAATTATAATTGTTCATTCTAGGTGAACTGCTTCTAGGTCTCTCATATCTGCCTGGTGGAGATCTATGCTGAAATCTTGGTTGATTTCTTTGAAAACGAGGAACTTGTGGAGTTCCTTTTTCAGCCTTATCTACACCAACAACAACATTCTCTGGTTGCTTAGGAGCAGATTTCTTTTGAGAGTTGGACTCTTTCTCCTTTTTATCACCACTCTTCTCTGGTGATTTTCCTCTTTGTTTCTCACTAACTTGTGCTTCAACCTTTTTGTTAGGACAGCAGCTAGCTACATGTCCCTTTGTGTGACATTTGAAGCACGATCTCTTTTTCGAAGACTTCTCAGCTGAAGCCTTTGAACTAGATTCCGGTTTTGATGATGATGCCTTAGAAGGATTTGGTTCAGTTTGCTTAGTTTTAGAATTTTCTTTGTTTTTATTTTTTGCAAACTCTAAATTTGATTCATTTTCAATAACAGCTGTTTCGTTTTTCATGTCACTTCCTTGAACAAAATTACCCTTTTTAACAAAAGTTGGATTTTTATTCGTAGGATTTGTATTTTTCTTTTTCAAAACAGGTTTGCTGTTATTTTCCTTCTTAGCATCATTATCTTCAAGCACATCACCTTGACTAGATGTGAAACTACTTGGTGATGTTGACAGAAAGTATGTGAACTCATCTTCATCAGGTAAGAAAGAATAGTCATGACTAAGAGGAGGTGGGACTTCATTAAAGCCCTTGAATGCCACACTGGTCTTATCATTACTCTTCTTTAACCCACCCATCATGTGTTTCATAACAAAAGTATAATCCCTGAATTGACCTAATTTCTTTTCAAGTTCAACAATTTTGAGTTGTGCATCTGACAACTCTTTGCATTTTTCAGAAATCTCTTTTGTTTTCTCAGCCATCATGTCATGAGCTAAGTCTATGACTTGAAGTTTTTCGTTTAGTTTACTGGTTAAAACTTCAATTTCAGCTTCATAGCCTTTTATCTTTTTCAAATATGATGACTCATTTCTTTTAGCAAAGAAATTTGATTCTTTTACGTTAGATATTTCGCTTACCAGACTTTTGTTTTGAGTTGACAACCTGTCAACTTCACCCTGTAATTCACGACACTTTAAACAAACAAAATTAGATTTTACCTCTTCCTCATGAACTTCTGTAGTTTGATCACCAACGACCTGTTCAGCTTCACTCTCTTTCTCAACTTCAGCAACGACCTGTTCAACTTTTGCTTCAGCATTCTCCACTTTAGCTTCAGCATCATTCACAGTAGTTTCAGCCTCATCAACAGGCACTATCTCTGCCATGAATGCCTTAGTGGCATTCTCTTTATCCTCCAGAAGAACACTACAATCATATGAACCTTCTCGTGCTGTAAAGCTCAAATCTTTATTCTTGTTGACATTTGCATCTCCCTGATATCGCTTTTCTAATGCATCCCACATATCCTTTGAATTTGTGTACTTCTTGAATGTATGCTTGATGCTATCAGGTAAGGACATCTTTATTGCAGCCAAGGCTCTCTTTTCAGCCTCATACATCTTTTTATCATCCTCTTTCATGTTCACATAGTCTGTTCTACGTGGTCTGCCCTCATAATCGTGAGTTGGGTTTGTGTACCCATCTACAATACAGATCCACATGCGTACGTCCTGAGATTCAATGAAGGATTGGAAACTGTCCTTCCATGTAAGATAATTCTCCACCTTCAGCATCTTAGGTGCATTCAAATTCGTCATGTTCGACACTTTAACGTAACAGACTGGTAAAACCGTACACCAGTTTTTCTGAAAACTGTTTTTATCAAATTATACCGTTAGATTCGTCTCGAAATTACGATTCCAATGATGTAAACTGTTTTTTTGCCCTAAAAATCCAAGGAATTCAACGGTGCAAACGGTTTCCTAAGATTAGTTACGGATGAATTTCTAAACGCGAAACAGTGAAAATTTTCTTACGCAAGCCAAGAAAAATTCCACCCCTTCCAAAATGTGCTGAAATGGTCCGAAATGGTTCTAGATCCGAAATGCTTATCCGGAATTGACAGAAATGGTCCGAACTAAACTACTCTAATCCGAAATGGTAAGTCTGATCCGAAATCAAGTGTATCTAGTCCGAAACCAAGTCTATCTGATCCGAAATCAAGTCAATCTGATCCAAAATCAACTGTTTGATCCGAAATGCAGGATTGAAGATCCGAAAAGCAGTCAGAAGATTCGAAATGGTTCGAAATTGCTTGTTTCTGGTCCGAAATGCTACTATTCTGGTCCGAAATGATGCTGTTTTATCCGAAATGACTGATTTTTGGTTCGAAATTCAAGCCTTTTGATCAGTAATGGTCTGAAATGCTTGAATTATATCTGAAATAAGTAGCAGCACTCAAGAACAGCCTCCAAACACGTCCAAAAACGCTGATTTTATGCAGAAACGATTTTGAACCAAGCCAATCAAGAGCCGAACGCTCTGATACCAATTGTAGGTCCCTGAATCCGTGCGGATCGTAACAGAATCATCGATCTAACCTAGAGTGCGGAATCCCCTAGATCAGATTTCACAGAAAACTAGTAGAAACAGAATCAAGAACACGATACACTTTCAATCCGGTTTTCTATTGATTATCCAACATGAAGTTTACAATCAACTCAAGACCCACTGGAAATCTCTCAGCCACTCTCTGTAGATTTCTCCTATTCTCTCTCAATTCCTCTAAATGTCCAACCTACACCCTTATGCCAAGCCTTGTTTATATAGGACAAGGTTTGCACATAGGCTTTGGTTTGGGCCAGGCCATTCTCCAAGCCATTCTCCAAGCCCATAACACTAAATAACTCCCTAACCAATAATGCTAAGCCCAATACAAAATATCCAAAGACTAAATAAACAAACTATTAAGCTGTTGTCACAAAACATGCAACAACATAAGCGATCGAGAGCTGCGAGTGCGAATAACGTGTAGCGGTTGCGTGTGACATAGCGAGTAGTATAGCGTACGATTTGTTAGCGTTTTGAGATGAATGTGTAGTACGAGTTGTGCATGTTTATCAAAGCGATGAGCGAAAAGCGAATAAATCTCCCAAATCGCAACATATATGAACAATTAAACACATAAAACACATAAAATCACATAAAATCAAAGAATCCTTAGAGTCGGCGGTTGCGCGTTCAGAATCGAAACAGAGTATCTGGGTGTTTAGACATCGACTACCCAAAGTGATTCGACTATTCTCAAGAACTTCGAGTACACGCTTCGGCCTAATAGACTGTGCTCTCTCACCGACATACGGTGAACTACACGCATCCGTTCGGCTTTTGCGTGAATCGAGTCGTTGGAATCCATCGAGACTTTGGTGAGAGTTTTGTAAAACCAAATAGAGAGTGGAACAAGTCATTAAGATCCGGGTTTCACCCATAACTTAACAACTTTGTTCTTGGTAGTGTAATAAATTCATGAGATAAAGGTGGGGAATTTTCGTTGGGGTATGGATTTCACTCCTGACTCAACGCAAATTCTCGTGTTTTATAGTAGAAATGAGCGTAGATCAAACAATCTTATCGAGAGTTCCTGGTTTTCACACCTATTCTCGACAAGTCACTCAATTGTAGTATGCGAGTGTTTTTGAAAAATCGTGTGCGTATTGTGTAAGCTTTTAGGAAAAGTTGTGTAGTTTCCAGCGAGTTCGAGCGATAGTATCGAGTAAGCTCGTACAAAAACCCTACTGGGTTTGCACAAGTCGGTCTGTTGGTACTTAGACTATAGACTAGGTCAATTCTAAGACATCGACCCGGACTAGGTTAAGTCTTCCCTAATTCCCTACAGTTATGGCTCTGATACCTGTTAGTGCATGGAATGTCTGTTGACTTCGTCTGCATTAAGTCTTGTGTCTAGATAGGTTGAATGTACACACAACAGGGTCTTAATTAGGGTTTTTACATGTTTATCTTGTGAATTTCGCTTGAAAGTATTCTTGTGTGATTCAAGCTAAATCAGATTTAGCTTGAACTGGTTCAAGCGAAATCAACATCAGAGATTTAGCTTGAACAGGTTCAAGCCAAATCATGATTTAGCTTGAAACTGTTTCAAGCGAAATCATCATAGTATATATAGGTTGTTGTGTAGTTCATTTTATAGAGATGGTCATTGTATGAGACACGAAGTGCTGCCGGTTTTGTATCAGAATACGTTGTAAAAGCACGAATATCAATCAGAAAAGAAGGATTAAAAGGATAATAGCTGTTATGACTTTGTTTATGTTGATTCCGCCTTCATACTCAAAGATGAACTGCCTTAACTGACATTTAAAGGTCGTAGAACGGTCCAACAAGTGGTATCAGAGCTCAGGACGAGGAGTTCATACTATAACAGCTTGATTCTACCGGATTTTCTTATCTCTACTCACTTCTTCTCTTACTTTTCTGATTTGATTGACATTTAACGGTCGAAATGGTCTGATTTTCGAGTATATCGTGTAAAACATAGTTTTAACAAAGCCTACAAAGATTCGGACTAAAATTCAGATTAAAACTTGTTAAAAATGGACTAAAACCTGATTTAGCTTGAAAGTGTTCGAACTTGAAGGTAGATTTCGCTTGAAAACATAAGATTTAGCTTGAAAATCAGAAGATTTCGCTTGAATAGTTCAAGCGAAATTGAGTTGTTTAGGATTTTGCTTGAATAATTGAAACTTGTTTTTGTGTGTCGATTTCGCTTGAAACAGTTGAAGCGAAATTGATTGGCTGAATTTCGCTTGAATCATTGGACTTATATTAGAGGATTTTGCTTGAATTAATTGTCTTGGGACATCACATCACGTGAATATTGTGTCAGAACCAGTTATCACCTTGGACATATACATGTGATACATTAAATTGATTCAATTGGCAACCCATGTGAACGAATTAATTTTGGCAGCCCACTAAGAGTTGTAGGTCCAATGATAAATGTGTGTTCATAAAGTTGTCGGCTAAATAGTCAATTTGCTAAAATCAGTCAACGGTAAACTACAATTGAATTTAATAAAAGTGTCGGCCCTTGATTGATTCTGTTTGAACACTGTGCACCGACCCACTATACGATTTATTGAACCTATAAAGTCTTTGTTTGTATCAAGATTTTGAGGCCCAATCAAAGTGTTCGGTTAATGTTGTTTTACATGTTAAACGACCCATATATTTTTAATTGAACTGTGAACTTTAATTGTCGGATATTATAATTGATTGTTTGGTTCAAGGATTACATGTGAACAAGTGTCCATTCATTTCAGAAGTTGTTAGCTGGCCCATGTGATCATATTGCTTGAATCTATAGTCCATTTTCAAGCCCATTTCTAGTGATTGTACTCAATTCACATTGAACGAATTCGCGAATCTTCGACAACGAGTCTTAGATTGATTTCACAAACACACACGTTTACATATTCAGTTTGTTTAAAACTGATTGTTTGTTTTTGTTTTGTTTGCAGGTGATTTCGAGGTAATTCAAGGACATAAAATCATGGCGAAAAAATCTGAACCTATTCCTTGGAAAGATAACCGAACTGAAGAGCAAAAATATAGATACAGAAAAATGATTGCTGAAAACAAAATAACCAGAATATCTGGTATCTTTTTGGAAGCAAAGAGAGCAAATAGATGGGATCCGAACAGGGAGTGTTATCCTGATCCATATGGAAACATTGCTATTGATCACAACACGCTTGATATTGAAGCCATAATCCAAGAGTACAAAGAAGAAGATGATTATTGGCAAAAGAAATGGTGGGGAGATGAAGAAGAGAAAAAGAAAAAGAAAGAGTTACTAGATGAAATTGAAAGAAACTCAGAAAATATGAGTTTGGTTGAGTTTAGTGAATTAATCAAAAGGATTAAAGAAGGAATGACAAAGAATGAAGAATCAAAGAAGGATGAAACTTCGAAAAGTGAAGTTGTGTGCTCAAAATGCGAAAAATCAGAAGCAGAAAATTTCAATCTCTTGAAAGATGTGGAGAATTTGACAGTGGAAATCAAAAGCTTGAAGGATGAGAAAGAATCTGATAATAAACAGATTCTTGAAATGAGAGAAAATTGTGAAAAATTGACGTCTGAAAATGACAAACTGTTGAGTAGTTTGGACAGTTTGACATTGGAAATTAATGACTTGAGAGAAAAAGAAAAAAGATTTTGGAAAAATCAAAATTGAAAATGAAAACGTTTTTTGGATAAAATTGGAAAATGAAACGTTAAAAGAAAAAGAAAAAGATTTTCAAAATCAAATCAAGATTTTAGAAGATGAGAGAGATATTTTTGGTAAAGATAATCTTGAAAAACAAATTGAAATCAATTCTCATCTTGCTAAAATCATTCAGCTTGAAAAAGAAGCTGAAAAAGCTCGGATGAAAATCAAAGAGCTTGAAGTGAAATTGAAAGGTTTTGTGACTTCGGCACCATATGAGTGTCCAAAACCGATCAATTCAGTTTCAATAAGTGACAATGTCACAAATTTTGACAAAGTCAAAATTGAAGATTGTGATGAAATATCTGATGATGAAAAAGAAAAGAAAAGAAAAATATTTTTAGATTTACAAGAAAAATTTAAAAATACTGTTTTGCAATCTACTGAAACAGGTGAATGTTCTAAACAAAAACCTGTTAAGAAGAGTGTAGAACAGAAACAAAAAGATAATAATTTGAAAAATCCTAAAAATGAAAATAAAAGCTCATCAGATAAGTCATCCAATCATTTTGAAAAAACACAAAAATCTAAAAATAAAAACTTACAAAAAGTTGGTAATATATGGTGCAGGTTTGACCACAGTTCTCAAATGCCAAATCAAGGATACATGAGGAGAAATGGCTACCACAAAGCCAGACAATGTTTTGATCTAAGTGTGTGGTATGAAGACGGTGTTTGGTATGAAAGTAGTGAGAGGTATGATAACAGAGTGTGTTACACTTGTGGCTATCAAGGACACATTGCTGTTAACTGCCAAAGTCAGAGATTTGAAACAAGAAGATGCTATGAATGCCACATTAGAGGACACATTGCCAGAGATTGCCCAATGAGATCAAAAGGAAGATCGAGGGCTGAATCTCAGAAAATGGGAAAGAAATCAGTCAATGTCAAGCCCAAAGAACAGAAAGTTCAAGAACCAAAAGTTCAAGAACAGAAAGTTCAAGAAAAGAAAATTAAGCTTTCACAAGGGCAGAAAGACAGACTGAGGAAGAAAAGGAAGAAGGCAAGAGAGTATCTGGAAAGGATTTTGTCCTCGGATAAAACTGGTAATCCGAGAAAAAGTTCTGATGAATTGCTTTCCCCAACTGCAGAGGCAAGCAAAACGAATTCATCAGATACAAATCTGAGGACAAATGAGAAAGAGAAAAGGAAGTTAAAGAAAGAAAATTTAACTAAGCAAAATGATAACCAATCAAAGAAAGTTAATTTTTCTGACAAAATCTTGATCAAGGTTTTCGAATATAAAAGAGACAATGAAAGTTTTTTTATTTCACAGGCTAATAAAAAAGGAAAACCTAGATCTAGTAAGAATTGGGTACCAATGAAGGTTGGCGATGAATTTGACTTGTCAAAGTCAAAAGAGCCATCTTCTGGCAATGAATTTGTTTCTTCAAAAACAAAGGAGCCGTGTGTTGGCAATGAATCTGACAGATCAAAGTCAGACAAGCCATGTTCAGGCAATGATTCTGGTTTGTCAAAACCAGAAGAGCCATCTGTTGAGGTAAAAACTGTCAAACCCAAGGCTGGTCAGGCTTGGGTGAATCTTTTCAAATAGAAAAACCTGACTTGCCGGAGCTTCCAGGTTGGTAAGCGTGAAACAGGTATCGGCATCATTCTTGAGAAATTCACAGGTTGGTAACTGTGATATTTCGATTTACAAGTGGTAAATCAGGGACATTAAGTTGTACTTGATTTTCTACTAGTGTTTATTGTTGACAAGGGTCTTATTTGTTAAATATTTCAAAATGGTTAAAGAAGAACAAGGTGATGAAACCCCAAATTTGTGAAATGACACACAAAACTAATTTTCCGGAAAAACCATTTGATTAAAACAAACTTAAGTGTTTTGAAATCTAAATGGGAAAATAGTTTGTTGTCAGGGGGAGTTCTGATTGTTTACGCCAAGTGAATGGCGAATTGAAGCGATTTGATATCAGTTTGTCACGTTTCTTGTATAGTTTGTTTTCAAATTTTATCAGAAAATCAAAATTGAAACATATTTTGATTTTAGGGGGAGAAAAAATTTTTAAAAAAAATTAGAAAATTTGAAAATGCCAAAAACATTGAAAAAGCAAAAATGAGTTTGGTTGTAAATAAGAGGAAATGATAGAAAATCAGTGGACTATCACAGCATGCTAAAGAAATGAAATGTCAAATGTGATAAACGATTTCACTAAAGATGTGACGGTAGGCTCAGCTAGACTAGTAGATTTGCGATAACGATACAAACATAAATGAAAAAGCCTAGTTCTAGTGGGAAACATGGTCAAAAGCATAGTACTTGGTTTTGTCCTTCTTGACTGTGTACCTACTCAGTAATCGCTGAATGTCGAAAGACCTAAAAACCGGTCAGTTTGTGAACTTTCACAACTTGCTGAAAAGTCGCTGTGATTTTGTGCATTTCATTTTGCAAAGACTTAAACTTGTTTTATTTCTTTATTTTGTTTAAGCATCGGACATCCTCTGCGTATACGTGAGTATCGACCTGGATGTTGTTGCCTAAACGTTCTGCTTTATTTTCTTTGGTGTTTCGTTTAAGCTTTGGATCACCTCTGCGTATACGGGAGTATCGACCTGGTGGTTAAAGCCTAAACAACTTCAACTTGTTTTATTTTCTTATTTTGTTTAAACATTGGACTTTCTCTGCGTATCGAAAGATTGACCTGATTGTTAATGTTTAAACATTCTGCGTTGTTTTCGCACATATCAAAGTTGATGAAAGTTTAAAGGCATTACTTGAGTTAGTGTATTACATGATGAGGGGGTATGCTGAGATCGTGGGGTCCATAAGAATTTAGTGCAAAATTAATATACCTTAACGTATCGGTAAGCATTTCGAAAGTTTTTAGATTGAGTTTAAGAGGACAACTATATCGTCAATCTATGTGAATCGTTTAGAACTTAAAATGATTAAAGCTTAACGGTGCTTGTGATTTGTCTCATAATCTGATATGATCCTCTTACACAAACTCACAAAAATATTGTTTGTATATATTTCTTTACTGCATTTTTTTTAAATTCAAAACCCAAAAAGATTTTAGTGTGTTTTAGCATAAAGTTTTGAAAAATTCAAAAAAGATTTTTGACAACTGATGTTGAAGAGCTGATTTTCAAAATTCCAAGTGCTAAACTTGATGAACTATTTTGGGTTGGGAGAATATGTTGAAAACTTTGAATGTCATATACAAATGTTTGTGAAAGATTGTGTGCTTAGTTAATCAAGGTCATTCATTTGAACTTGATGTAACTAGTATGTTTGTTGTTTAAATATTGTCTACTAGTAAGTTTTTAAATCTAAGTGTAATAAATTTGTGAAACTTATGTTGTGGTAGAGGATATGCAGGTTTCAGGAATTCCCACGGAAGCTAAATGTCAAAGCTTAAACCAGATATCTCAGATTCTAGCATATCGAGAGGGGGAGTCTGTGAAAGAGGGAGTCTGGATCTACAGTCAAAGGGAAGATGGAAGTTAGATTCAGGTTGTGATTCTAAACCTGTGAAGAATGTTTATGATGTGAAGACAGAGAGTTGGAGAAAAGACCAAGACTGAAGACTCAGGAGCTGAAGACTTCGTCAACATCCAAGGGGGAGTCTGTTAGTGCATGGAATGTCTGTTGACTTCGTCTGCATTAAGTCTTGTGTCTAGATAGGTTGAATGTACACACATCAGGGTCTTAATTAGGGTTTTTACATGTTTATCTTGTGAATTTCGCTTGAAAGTATTCTTGTGTGATTCAAGCTAAATCAGATTTAGCTTGAACTGGTTCAAGCGAAATCAACATCAGAGATTTAGCTTGAACAGGTTCAAGCCAAATCATGATTTAGCTTGAAACTGTTTCAAGCGAAATCATCATAGTATATATAGGTTGTTGTGTAGTTCATTTTATAGAGATGGTCATTGTATGAGACACAAAGTGCTGCCGGTTTTGTATCAGAATACGTTGTAAAAGCACGAATATCAATCAGAAAAGAAGGATTAAAAGGATAATAGCTGTTATGACTTTGTTTATGTTGATTCCGCCTTCATACTCAAAGATGAACTGCCTTAACTGACATTTAAAGGTCGTAGAACGGTCCAACAATACCAATCAGTCACACCCCAACCGATGGCGGAAACATCGGGGCGCGACACTGAGCGAAACATATTGTCCAGGAGAATCCATAACAACTATTAAATTACCAAAATTTAGCATTCCCATCCCATACCATGAACATATAAAGTAAAACAGTTTTTACAGACATAGTCTCAAAGACAAAGCATTGTTCCGACAACTCATAAATTATTCAGTTTATTTCTAGACTCCCCTTGCTTGATTCTACAAAGTTCAGCAAAACACAGCATCCTAAACACCTGTCACATACGTTAAAATAAAGTCAATACACATAGTGTAAAGGTGAGCATACAAGTTTAATATCATAATAGTAGGGAAAGCGGTTTACACATAACCAGCATGTAACACGTAGAAACGTGAAGCAAGTAAGCTATTGACAATGACATACGCACAGACGTGGCTGTGAGTTGTAGAATGCGCAACACATATCACCACTGTGACACGTGAAGAAAAGCCCTTAGCAACCACTGTCCACGACAGGTGCTAAGTCCAAACTATAGTACTATTGTTGCTAAGGTGTCAGGCAACAATCATTGTGTAAACATAACATACAAGCATTCATCGTATAACATGCGAGAGCGGTTAGCGTATAAAAAGTGTTTGTGTTGTGTGATCGATGTGATTTGATATAGGTATCGTATGTAACACCCAATAGTTCGTTAAGCAAAAAGGGATCGAGTATACTCACAGTTCGTGTTTAATAAATAAACACAAGCTTGGATTGAAGGGAGCGCTTGAGGGATTAGCCTGATCTCAGTACGGCAGTATAAGCGTTGAGCAGTGCGTAAAACAGCGTGTCGGTGAGGTGAGTGACGAAGGGTGGTCCGATCGGATGACTGTCCGGACGGATGACCATTCGGTCAGAGGGTCATTCGTTGGAATGGGTGTGTTTGTGAAATGTTTAAACTTTGAAGTTTTCGTTGTAGCATTTAGGAAAAAGTGAGAAGTATCTCTATGTGTCCAGTCATCCGGTCAGACGGTCATCCGGACAGATGGCCGTTCGTTCGGATGGTGATTCGTTGGAAACTGATATTCTTTTAAGTTTTGGAAAATTGTTGAAGTGTTGAACATGCAAGTTACCTGATCGAATAGTCGTTCGATCGGATGGTCGTCCGATCGGACGGCTATTCGATTGAGCCACCTGTTTGTTTGAAAACTCGTGAAATTAGTTAAGTTGTAAAATTTGCGGTTTGACGGAGACGGTTTGATGGCATGTTAAACAACGGAAACCTCATCATGTCCAACTCGTCCGTTCGGACGGGAATCACCCCGTTCGATCCGAACCAACTGTTCTTGACGGAGTGTCATATTCAACCCGGAAATCAGTCGTCTATTCGGTAGTATCCGTTCTCAGATCGGTTCTCCACTAGAGAAGGAGTAGAACACCCGAACTAGTCCAGATTCCATCGATGCTTGATAAAAAGTGAAAGATGTTTGAAGAAAAGTTTGAAACACTTGAAAAATGTTTGGATTTAGTTGAAATCAATGTAA
>JARYGA010036050.1:0-43605 GCA_030545235.1 Helianthus tuberosus | reverse complement strand
GGATATTACTTAGGATGTGAAACCGCCGAGGTGCTTAATGAACAAGCCACTTCGAGCTATGGAGCAAGATTTCTACGAAGATTTCGAAGGTTGGCTATATAATGAAACAACAGCAGAAGCGGTGATCTCATTGTTTGACAAGTCCACTGGGAAGTCTCGAAGGATCAGCATATTAGATCCTATGTGGCTTGTTAACTGTTCGAAAAAAGACATTGATTGTTTGTTCTACAATAAGATAGTGTATGAGAAGCGAGACAAAGTGCAAGCAATGCAATATCAGAAGATTGTAGATGTATGCTTTGCAAAAGACATCAACTACGGCAGGTATTGGAAGTCTAAGTGGAGAGATTTAGAGATTGATGAATTCCTGAAGAAGTACAAGCGAGAACAAAGATTCAAAGCTATTTTTGAGAAAGCAGCAAAGCTTGCAAAGTTTAAGCTGATGAGACCACCACCGACAGATCAAACACCGATAGAAAAGGAAGAGAACAAGATTCCGAAATGGGATAGAAAACGATACGGTGATCCAGTGTACAGAAAAGGGTGGATTGAAGAAGGAAGGCTTTTGAGGCGTAAGATGCTTGAAGAGAAAGCAGAACAAAGGAGACAGAGGGCGAAGGAACGAAGACGCAAGATGAAGGAATAAAGACTATGCTGGAGGAACTACAACTACATCCAAGGGGGAGTCTGTTAGTTCACATGTCTGTAGCTTTCGTCAGCATTGAGTCTTATTTTGTACTTTGTATGTCTTTTGTATATTTGTATGTATTTGTGTGTATGTGTGTATAACGACAAATCAGGGAACAGTGTTGAATTGTAAAAGTGAAGTCCGAAAGGTTGGTTGATGTCATCCGATCGGATGACCACCGGATCAGATGACCACCCGATCAGACAGCACTTATAACCTCCCTGAGTTTTTCTATAAATAGCAAGCTAGGGCTTGTCATTTATAACTTTTGCTGCTCATTGTAAGGAACCTCTGTCAGTCTAATTCTCTACTGGTGCTCGTGTACTTTCACATCAATCTAATAGAAGATCAGACGGATTTAATCGTTGAATGAGTTTTTGTGATTCGGTGACTTGATCAATGGATTCCGCACATTGATTTAGATCGATTCATCCACGTTCCATACGAACAGATCCTGATCCAAAGGCCTAACATGAATGTCAGAATCAGAAGATTTCAGGTTAGAGACTTGGTGTTAAGGAAAGCATTTCAGAACACTACTAACCCGGCTGATGGCAAGTTCGCACCTAAGTGGGAAGCCCCGTATCTGATAGAATCGGAGGCTGGAAAGGGGGCGTATAGTCTAATAACCATGGAAGGTGATCCACTACCAAGAGCCTGGAATGCTATCCATCTCAAGAAGTATTTTATGTAATGAGGATCAAGGATCCTTAAAGGATATTCAATCCTAATGTTGGTAACATTTCACTCTAATGTTTTCTCTATTTTATATATTAATTTACTATAAGAAAAGGGTGTTAAGATATTTAGCATCCACTTTCACAAAGTTTTAAGTTTTTACAAAAATCATTGGCATCATTTGCATCAACAGAAGTCTAAGGGGTTGACCACCTCTCTCCTACGTTTAAGGTATCTAATACGTTCTAAGGTTTAACGGATTTCACCTTTCATACGAATTTGGTTTTGACACCCCACCAGTAGCGCACGTTATCCAAGTATGGTTCAAGGATAGGACCGGTACACGCTTAGTGGCTGACAATTTCATTACTGTTGGCCATATGTAGGATCCTAAGTATAATGGTATACATTCCATACATCCGTTATCCTAAGGTTTCTAACATTTTCATGTTAGCTAAGGTTTTGGCATCTTCATGTCACTTAAGTTGGGCTTGTCCCCAGTTCTTTTGGGCTTTACCCCAGTTATAATGGGCATATCCCAGTTCTTTTGGGCTTGTCCCCCCAATTATAATGGGCTTTTCCCTAGTTTGTTTAGCTTAGTCCCAAGTTTATCTTAACAGGTTTTGGGAACTTCGAAGATTCGCAAGTCTCTTTCAGAAGAATCCAGGATCCTCGTAGTTTCAGTTATGGTGACTAGTTTATCTATACTATGGTAATGATCTAGGACATATCATCCTAACTTGGATATTATGGTATGCCTTACCTTTGCCTTATTCATTTTATTGATTGACTCCCTCCGACATTTTCACAACTATTAATATGTGCTTCTTATTCATCTATACAACTTAATTTTTCCTAATTTAAACATGTTTTGAATGATAAAGACTGTAAAAAGATTAAACACAAGATATAGTCAAAAGCATAAAATTTTAAATTTCAAACCCTGCCAAGGTTACCAAAATTCTCAACATGGGCTTCGCAAGCAAAATGTGGCCCACCCACCCGGGTTGAAACAAGGTGTTACTAGTTGTTAATATCTGCAGGGGAAGTTAAAGGAGAAAGGTGTTAAAGTCTTCATCCTCCACAAACAGAAGGACCCATCCACCTTTCCCACCCTCCTAATTGTTTGAAGGATCAATGATCCTTAAACCTAGAAACTATTATTTTAAGTTATTACAAAACAAATATTGTTTAGCAAAACCCCAACAAAAGAAAATTAAAAAGTTGGCTCAGGCCTAGGCATCATTATCCTTCATTTCCCACTGTCACAGCCTCCGCTGCTGCATCACCACCACCAACTTCTCCACCAGCTTCTCCACTAGCCGTCTCCTTCACATCGCTCGTCGCGGTCTCGGTAGGCTTCTCCGGCTCCTCCTCTCTGCCCAGCCTCAGCAAGGTCTGCTTCCATGTAGCCACATCCCAGACGGACCTGTCAAAGCCAGAATCAATGGCTTCCTCAGCCATTTTGATCGTAGCCTGGAGCACGGTTCTAGCAGCACATACCTTGGCCTCGTCAGTCGCCACCATGACAGCCTTGGGAGTCCTTACCTCAGCCATGAGCAGCTACTCCTCAAGCCCATCCTTCTCCTTCTCTAGCTTAAAATAGGCCTTGTATTTGGCAACGGCTATGGACCTCATGTCAGCCAAGTTGTCTTCAAGCTCAACTATCCTCTTCTCATGGTGGGCCTTGACACGGTTGAAGCCATGTGTGCAATAAAACGGACACTAAGATACAGGATCATTGAGAAAAATATCGTAACAACATTAGGATCAAGGATCCTTACCTCATTTAGAGAATCAAGGAGCTGCTTCTCTACATTAAAGAAGTCCCCCTCAGGTTCGGAGAGCTTCTTTCCTTTGGATCCAACCTTTACCCTGGTAGTCACGGCCCTTGGCTCGGGGAGATTTGGAACCTTGGAGAGCTCTTTCTTGAAGGAACAAGGGGAGAGCATATTGTCGATGTCGTCCAGGCCAAACTTGCTTGCAGACTTATTGGCAGACTTTTGAGTGCCTATCCAAGAAATAAACAGATAAGTATTTCATTCTTTGCATTTTTACTAAATTTAACTTACAGTCTACAAAATTACTTACTTGACATGGTGTAGGACGTGGAAGTGTTTTCCTCTAAATCTTTGATCCTCAGCTTGAAAGTTGTCACAGATGAGTCAAGTGCCAAGAAATCTTCAACCCTTTCTTCTGTCACAGGGAGATTGGCCAGACAAGCAAAGTTGGTTACTACAGGTCAGCTAAGGATCCTATGTCCTACCCTTCAAGATCCACTTTTTAGGTAAACAATCCCTGTTGGGATCAAATCCTTTCTCACAAAGAAGAACTGGTTCTTCCATGTGGAGTCATTTTGGGTAGTTTTAAGGATCAGAAGAGATTGGCGAGATTTAGCTTTGAACAGGAAGCGACTGGAGACATGAGTAGCTAAAGAATGGAGGAACAAAAGCTCAGACAAACCGAACTCAAGATCGTCAGTTTTGAGAATCTCCTCAATGGTATAGAGGGCTCTCCAGAGCATGGGCATGGCCTAACTGTAACTAATTCCGGTCAGGGTGAAGAATCTTTGGGTGAGGTCTGGAAAAGGGTAAGAATAACCAAGGATGAAAGGTAAGGTTGGAATACAAAACCACATCAAGGTTCTCTATCTCCGGGTCAGTGAACTTACAGATCTCTCATGAAGGATTCATCAAGAGATTCTGGCTCTTAAGTGTATTATCCTTCTCTAGGCTAGTACCAGGAGAAGATCGGGTGCCCATTTTCGCCATTTCAAAGGAGAAGGGATGAAGAATTTGGTGAAGAAAATAGAGAGGAGAGAGAATAATACCTTATTAAAGACTCTGGAACGAAGATATATGAACGGATCTTCTGATCTTTAAAGAAATTGAGGAGTTATCTCTACCCTAAAAATTGCAATGACGGTTATAGCTACAAAAGTTCAATCCATCAGAAACTGTAACGGTTAGTTAGCCTTTGTAACGGCTAGTTCGATCATAATGACAATATGACAGCTGTGAATCCTTATCATGTCGCCGCCCCCGACCCCTACCCAGGGAGCGGGAGCCGCGAGCCAACAATCAGGTGGTATCAGTGTTTATTAATCTGGCAGCAAAAATGAGACATCAGGACCATAGTTAGGAAATAGTTTCAGAGTTTCAAAACACCAAACTTTTATAATAAATAAATGGAATAAAAACCCATGATTCATTGATAATACATTTATAGGGATAAACCCTAGTTGCTAAAAACATAAACTTTTACTTAGGTAACTTTTATAGCCACTTCTTTAAGCCTTCAATGCTCCATTGTTGGCTTCTATTAGCTTCACATTAAGTTACCTAAAACGCGTTTTAAAAAGATTTTATCAACAAGAAATACTGGCAAGTGAATCCCAGTTTAATCAAAACAAGCTTTTATAACTTTAGAGTATTAAGATTGATTAAAATGTTTATATCTATCCAATTATTCAACACAGTATTGCTACGGGCAACTTTTGTCCCCTGCCTTGCGATCATGCGACTATTCGCAATAGTAACGAGTGTCAAGTAATGTATACAAAACCCCACATACTGATGATAATTGTAGAATTACAAAAACTTAATCACTGAAAGTATACTGATAAACATTTAGGTTTTGTAAAACATTTGAAATAATGGCTCACAAATGGTGAGAAAAGGAGAATGACTCACTTTGTAGACTTAGGAAATTTTACAGCTTCCCGGTGGTGTTCTTGATTAATTTCTATTAAAAACAAACAATGCACACGTGTTAGTAAGATAACCCAAATCACATTAGCCATACAACACGAGAAAGAACTCCAACGAACATAGTCAGGAAATGCCTCGACATGGGTTACGGAGCCCTAGATCAATCGGTTACGGTAACGAATTAGTGATCGGGGTTTAAAAAACTTACAACGAGGCAGAGCTTCGTGTTTTAGGGGTATAATACTAAGCAGCTTTATTGGTATAATAGGGACTTAGAGAGAAAAGAATTGAACGATCTGCAACTAAGGATGAAGGCCCCTTTTATAGGGGGAAACAGAGGTGGCTCGCGCCCCGCGAGCCCTTGCCCTTGTTGCTTCGCGCCCCGCGATCCAGGCCTAGCTACGCTAGTTCTCGTTAGTCACCAACCTAGCTTAGCTAAGTGTCATGCCACGTGGCATGTTGTGGTTTTTCCAGGTACTACTCGGTCGTGCCCCGCAAACCACAGGGGTGACCCTATCTCGTCCCGCGAGCGACCCTTATTCTTTGTTTTATTTGATTTTTTTGTTAAAACCAAAGTTATATGGCTTCGGTTCTCATATACGGGGTGCATTAGAGCGATTTTCAAGGGTTGTTATATCCTCCCCACCTTGTTTTAAATCTCATCCTCGAGATTCACTGGAACAGGTGTGGATATTTTCTTTGCATTTCTGACTCGAGTTCCCATGTGTATTTTGGTCCTCTCTTGGAATTCCATTTCACTTTGACAAGAACTAACCTCTTGTGTTTGAGATTCTTGATCTTTCTATCTTCAATCTGAAGTGGTTTTTCTACAAACTTAAGCTTTTCATTTACCTCTATGTCCTGAAGAGGTATCACTAATGATTCATCAAGCACTTCTTGAGATTACATACATGAAACACATCATGTATTCCTGCCATTTCCTATGGCAGTTGTAGCTGATAAGATACCGGGCCTGTCCTTTTGATAATCTCAAAAGGTCCAACATATCTTGGGCTTAGCTTTCCTCTTTTAACGAATCTGACAACTCCTTTCCATGGAGAAACTTTTAATGTTACCTTATCTCCAAATTGAAATTCCAATGGCTTTCGTCTGTTATCTGCATAACTCTTTTGACGATCTCATACTGCTTTTAGTCTTTCCTTGACTTTAATAATTGTGTCCGTTGTTTCTTGCACTATCTCTGGTCCAGATTGTTGCTTTTCTCCAATCTCTGCCCAACAGACTGGAGTTCGGCATTTTCGTCCATAGAGGGCTTCAGATGGTGCAACACTGATGCTGGTATGATAGCTGTTGTTGTATGAAAATTCTATTAATGGTAAATGATCATCCCAATTTCCTCCAAAGTCAATTACACAGGCTCTAAGCATATCTTCCATTGTCTGAATTGTCCGTTTGCTTTGTCCGTCCATTAGAGGATGATAAGTTGTGCTTTGATTCAATCTGGTTCCCATTGCTTTTTGGAAACTTATCCAAAAATGAGATGTAAAACGGCTATCTCTGTCCGACACAATGGATAAAGGAATTCCATGTAATGAAACTATTTCATTTACATATAACTTGGCTAATTGTTCCATACTGAAAGTTTCCTTCATTGGTAAGAGATGAGCATATTTTGTTAATCTGTCTATAATCACCCAGATTGTATCATTACCTTTTCGTGTCATGGGTAATTTGGTAACAAAGTCCATTGTTATCAATTCCCATTTCCATATTAGCATTTCTAAATGTTGCAATAACCCTGAAGGTTTCTGATGTTTAGCTTTAACATGAGAACAGGTTAGACATTTAGCAACATAGTTTGCTATATCCTTTTTCATTCCTATCCACCAGAAATTCTTTCTTAAGTCTTGATACATCTTATCACTACCCGGGTGTATCGTATACTTAGACTTATGGGCTTCTTCTAAAATTTGGTGGCGTAGGTTTCCATTAATAGGTATCCAGATCCTTTTCTTATGGAATCTCCAAATTCCATCTGATCTTTGGTCTAATTCCTTAACCTTCCTTTTAAACCTTCAACATCGTCCTTGATTGCTGTTTGCTATATCTTTCTAATTTGCTCATTTAAATCTATCTGCAGATTTAATCTGAGAGAGCGTACTCGTTTTGGCTTTTCATGATACTTTTGACTTAAAGCATCAGCTACTACATTAGCTTTTCCTACATGATACTGGATATCACCATCATAATTGGTAAGAATCTCCATCCAATGTCTATGTCTCATATTCAATTCCTTTTGCCCAAAAACATATCTTAAACTCTTAGGATCTGTAAATATAATGAACTTACTACCATAAAGATAGTGTCTCCAAATCTTAAGGACAAAAATTATAGCTCCTAACTCTAGATCATCAGTTGTATAATTCTCTTCATGTTTCTTAAGTTGTCTAGAAGCATAAGCTATAACCTTTTGATGTTTCATCAGCACACATCTGTATCCTAACTTATACGCATCACAATAGACTGCAAAGTCTTCAGTTCCCTCTGGTGTGAGTATGGGTGCGTCGGTTAACCTTTGCTTTAAAATCTTAAATGCTTCCTCCTGCTTTAGTCCCCATTCAAACTTAATTGATTTGCAAGTCAGTTTAGTTAACGGAATGGCTATTCTAGAGAAATCTTGGATAAAACGTCAATAATATCCTGCCAATCCAAGATAACTTCGTACTTCCGTTGGTGATTCAGGGACTTTCCATTTGGTAATTGCTTCGATTTTTGTGGGATCCACATGAATTCCTTCATGATTAACCAGATGTCCAAGAAATTGTACTTCTTGCAACCATAATTCGCATTTTGAGAATTTAGCATAAAGCTTTTCTTTTCTCAATAATGTAAAAAGTATATGCAAATGCTCTGCATGATCTTCCTTATTATTAGAGTAAATTAAAATATCATCTATAAAGACAATTATGAATTTATCCAAGTATGGTTTACATATCCTATTCATCATGTCCATAAATACACCTGGGGCATTGGTTAAACCAAATGGCATGACTGTAAATTCATAATGACCGTACTTTGTTCTGAAAGCAGTTTTAGGAATGTCCTCTTCCTGTACTTTCAATTTATGATATCCTGAGCATAAATCGATCTTAGAAAAGAGTCGGGCTCCTTGAAGTTGATTGAACAGGTCATCGATTCACGGTAGTGGGTACCGATTTTTCTGATTTTTAATCGTTACCTTATTCAATTCTCGATAGTCAATGCACATACGCATCGATCCATCCTTTTTCTTGACAAATAACACTGGTGCTCCCCGTGGAGATGAACTAGGCTGTATAAGACCTTTTTCAAGTAGTTCGTCCAACTGTCTCTTCAGAACTTGCATCTCCGTCGGTGCTAGTCGATATGGTGTTTTGTCAATCGGTGTCGTTCCTAGTATTAGGTGAATTTTAAATTCAACCTCTCGATCTGGCGGTAATCCAGGTAACTCTTCTGGAAAAACGTCTGAGAATTTAGATACTACAGGAATATCTTTTAATTCTTTTCCTTTAGTGTTAATGATTAAGGAAATCATATAAACCATTCCTACTTTTCTTGCATAGCTTCCAACTTTCATCACAGAGATGAATTTTGCTGACCTGTGGTGTGCGTATAGCGTGATATGATTTTATTAATATTTTGAGTTCGTTTTACGCATTAGTCAAGTTTTAAATTTATAAAACATGATATTATACTAACACTAAACACACACTTGGGCAAGTGCACGCATCGTGAGCGTAGTATAGTGTTGGTAAGATACCGAGGTCGTCCAAGGAGACAAGAGCTTTTAATACCGGTTTATCATCAACGTCTAATCAATCCAATTTTTTTAGAAAAGGGTTTTTAAACATAAAAGTAAATCTAAAAATTAAAAGATAAATAAAAATGAAAAAACAAATAGACAAGTTAGAATCACTTGGATCCAACTCATCTTTAATGTACCCTTTGATGATTATCTCACTTTCGGACTTTTTAAGAGATTATCTTAGTTTTAGTAGTAGACCCCTCTTTTGAAGGCGACGTTACCCTCAACCCAGTGGTTTGCGTCTGCAGGGATACAATCCCAAAGGGTCGGAATATTGAAAGATAATTAAATAAGTTATTAATGCGAAAAGTAGTAGTCCCATCTTTTGAAGGCGGCATTACCCAGTCAGCAAGGATACAATCCCAAGAAGCTGGTTTAAAGTTTTAATAGTAGTTTACATATGAGGGGTTCAAGCTATTCGCACCCCCGCCATCCAATACCCTTGGGGCATTGAAGGGGGACCTAGTAAGCTTGAACCACGTCCTCGCTAGATCTATACACTGAACGAGACAAGAACTTTACCAAACCACCCTCCTAACCCCCTTCCAGGCAGTTACGGCGCTTTATATAGACCGTAAAGACACGAATGAGCAAATCAATGAAATCATGAAGAAATGGTAAAGAAAATTCACTTTCAACATAAGAAACTAGTTAGTAAGTCATTAATACATACCCAATTAAAAAGTGCCGAAAGATTAAAAATCAAAAGTAATACATTAAAGACTTGTCTTCACCAAGTGATGTAAGAGATTAGCCAAACTTGGCCTTAGATTGACAAGAACTCTTACGATTAATCTTGGATCCCGAGACTACTACACACTCTAAAGATGATAAATGGATGATGGTTGTGGGTGTTGGTGTTGGTGTTGGTGTTGGTGTTGTAGTGGTGGTGGAATGGAGGCAAAGTGGGAGAGAAGTGGTTTGCTAAGGGATGCCTTTGAAGTGAACCAAGCACCCCTATTTATAGCCTGAACAAAGCCTCGACCATAGCCCAGTGTCCAGTGAACACGGCCTGTGGCCATCCTTTTCTCTTCCTTCATTAATTGCAGCTATCAACAGAGGGCCCCACACGACCCCGTGTCTTCTGGACACGGCCCCATGGTCAACTCTTTGCTATACTATCAAGATTCTGCAAATCAAAGAGTTCACCATGCCCCATGGTGAGCTGGGCACGGCCCCATGGAGGGCGTAGAAGCTTCTGCAGAGTTTGTTTTGTTGTGCAGGGTCTGACCACGCCGCATTCCCAGCTGGGCATGGCCCCGTGGTCAGTTTCTGTTTCTTGTTTTTGTCTTGGGAGATGATGCCGAGGGGTTGGGCATGTCACATTATTTCTTCTTCTTGTTTTATGTTGGTTTTTGGCTGCTTATTTATTCCTTTTGTTCTTTTAAGCTCATTTGGTCCTGTAAATTCAAAAGGAAGAAAGAAACGTGCTCTTTCCAACATTAGTACTAGAAAAAAGGTTGGTTTTATGCCTCAATTTATGTAATTTATATGTTTCATTTTGTACACATCAACCTGGTTGGCTTGTCTCCTTTAGTTGTGATGTTTTCACCGTTTGGTGTACTTACTTGCACGGACTTTTGATAACATAAAATACTGGCATGATTGGCTACCAACCAATCCATTCCTAATATGATATCGAATCCAGCTAAATTCATTGGAAAAAGATTAGCAGAAAAATTACGGCTTAGAATTTCAATCCTTGTTTCCTGCTGGATTTCACTGATTTCGATAGAATCTCCATTTGTTGTCTCCACCAGACAGTCTTGTTGAAGTTTAGTTAATGGTTGGTTGAGAAGTTTGTAGAAAGAAGTATTGATAAAACTTTGGTTTGCACCAGAGTCAAATAATACTTTAGCCAAAACATCATTAACTAAAAACATACCGGCGATCACATCCAGAATCATCTTGGCTTCTTTAGTTATCAGAACGAATGCTCTGGCATTCTTCTTGGGTCCTTCTGTTGCCTTAGCTTTGTTGTTTGCTACTAGAGCTAGTTTCGGACAGTTCGGTTTAATGTGACCAGCTTCTCCAAAATTGTAGCATACTCAGGCGTTAGCTTTCGTTCGACATTCTTCTTCCTTATGCCCGGGTTTCTTGCAAAAATTACAATACCTTGCACATTTTCCATAATGCTTTTTCTTACATATCTTACAGAAAAGTGAAGAAGATGAACATGTTCCTTTTCCACGTAATTCCTGGGAAATTTTCTGAGCTTGATTCATTTTTTGATTTTCCTCTTGTGTGCGTACCAGTTCATCCGTCAAGGTGTTAGCAAGTTCTACTGCTTCTTCTATGGTTTGAGGTCTAGCTGCCTTGACTATATGTCTGATTTCACTGGTTAATCCCCAGATGTACCGAGAGATTAATACCGGCTCTGGTGAGGCTAAGGTTGGTACTATTCTAGCATATTCAAAGAATATGGTAGTATAACCCTTGAAATCTATTCTAGTCATTTTAAGATTTAAGAACTTAATGGCAATTTGTTCTTTTTTATGAGAAGGACATAATTTTCTTTCAACTATTTCTTTAAAGTTGGTCCATTCCATTTTATAAACTTTGTCACTTCCTCTAGACTGGAGAATAGTATTCCACCATTATAAGGCTGCATTCTTAAAAAGATTAGAAGCAAACAAAATCTTATCTTCCTCTGCACATTTACTTATTTTTAAAAACTGCTTCTGTCTTTTCGATCCAACGTAAGGCTGCAATGGTTCCTTCATTGCCTGAGAATTCTATTGGTTTGCAAGACCAAAATTCTTTATAAGAACAACCATATGAAATGGTTCTTCTTCTTTTTGGGATAGGTGCTTGGATAAGTGGTCCATGATTTTCGTTCACGCTGTGACTTGGTTCAGTAGGTGCACGTTTACTTCCAATTACAGATTTATTATCTTTTGCTTCTTTAATAGTCATGATAATATATGGCATAACATCTAAGATTCCTTGGGCTACTATGTGTTCAATGGCACTATTATTCACTTGTTTCCCGTTATTATCATTATTCTGGTTTTCCTGATTTACTTCATTGTCCATCTGAATTGTAAACATTTATCAGGTATTAATATCACGGAATAAAGTTAACACAAACAACCACTCAATCAGATTGAATCAAAAACTTCAAGCATTGTGACTTACTCTTTTTTATATATATCTATATATGCATCTAGTACAAATTACAACTGGAAGTTAAATACTAGTGACTATGCATCAATATATATTAGTTTATCTATTTTAGTTGATATTATATATATATTAGGTGTTGGCTTGTCTAAAACTGCATCTCACGCTCGTCATATTTCCAGATGAGTTTCTCTCCTATCTGACGGATCCGATTTCCCTCTTCAACTAACTCTTCGTCATCCTGGCGAAGTTCCTCCACATTCTCTTGGTTCAGGGTAACGTGGTATGGGTTCTCCATAAGGGTATAGGTTATCTAATATATCCTGAATTGCCCTGTTGTCATTCCACCATGGGTCTAAAGGGTTCAGTGTTGTATATTGGTTTATAGGGTTTGGTGCGGGAATTCTAGGGATCTCATTGGGGTCAAATATTGGGATTGGAAATTGGTCCTCCTGGTTTTGTTCTAGTTCCATGGGTTGGTTAGGGAATAAGGGTAGGAGTTGTGGTTTAGCTACTTGGTTAAGATTATATAGCAACCCTACTAGAACCCTTAACGTGACCCAAAAACGTCCCTAATATACCCTATATGCGAGCAACGAGCCCGAAATACCCTTGTACTTATTAAAAATCAGAAAAACAAAATTCAGGAGTCGCTCGCGGGGTGCGATCTTCTTACCCTCATTCTTCGTGGGTCGCGACTGGCTTTGAGTGCCAGTCAAGGCAGACCGTCATGTGGCAGGTGACTCAGCAGGCCTATATGTTGACTCGGCCAAGCTATAAACGCCACGCACTCTCTCGCGGGCGCGAGAGAGTTAACTAAGGTTTACGCGGGCCGCGAGCCGCTATACGAAAATCCTATAAATAGGGGCTCAGATCTTCATTTGAATTCGTTCATTTTTCTTTTCTCTCTCAAACTATCTGATAATATAAACTCTCTGGAAATTATACCAATTATAAAGCGAAGCTCTACCTCATTGTAAGTATTATAACCCTACTGTTACCCCACACGATCGATTTAGGGCTTCGTAACGCATATCCGGGCTCTGCCCGACTCAGTCGTTGGAGTTTTGTCTCGTGTTACACTCGATTGATCTAGGATTCCGTAATGCATGTCAAGGCTCTGCCTGACTCAGTCATTGGAATTCTGTCTCGAGTTGTACGGTAAATGTGAATTGGGTTATTTTACTAACACGTGTGTATTGTTTAATTTTAATAGATAATAACCAAGAGAATCACTAGGAAGCTATTGTAGTATCACCTAAATCTACAATTTTATAAACTCTATTTGTAAATCTTTTTATGAAAAGCTCAAACGTTTTTATAAATACTTAAACAGTGATTGAGTCTTTGTATTCTACAATTATTGCCGGTATGTTGGGGTTTTTTATACAAAATGTGAAAGACATTACCTTTGGATAAAGAGTTAGCCAATGAGTAATATGACCCACAAGTCTGGTGTGGATAGTACTGAATGAGTAAAGTAGATATAAATATTGTAATCGCTCTCAATACTGTGGAAGTTATTTAAACTATTTTGATTAAACTGGAATGCACTCGCTAGTATTTCTTGCTGATAAAATGTTTTTAAAACGCGTTTCAGCTAACAAAATGTGAAAGCCAAATAGAAGTCAGCTGGAGAGCACTGAAGGATTGGAAAAGTGGCTATAAAAGTTATCTAATTAAAAAGCAGTTGTTGTTTTCAATAATTAGGGTTTATCCCTACAAATGTATTGTCAAATGAACTTGGGTTTTATCCCACTGATTTATTATTATAAATAGTTTGGTGTTTTACTCTGATAAAAATATTTCCAAACTACGGTCCTGATGTATTCTGCTGCTAAATTAATAAACACCGATACCACAGATCTGGATTTCGCGGCACCCGCTCTCGGGGTAGGGGTCAGGGGTTGCGACAGAGAGTGGTATCAGAGCTATAGCCACTAGTTTAAGCCAAAGAAGTGTTCTGTAGACACTTAAATTCTGTGTTAGGAAATAATTAATGTGATTACGTGTAAATATTGTTTTATGTTATTTGACTATTTTTTAGTTTACAGTATGAGTGAGCAAGGAACGTCGGACGCTTATCGTCATATAGATAGCTCACCAAAAGATGAGGGAACATCGTCTCAACCTAATTCCTCAGGATACTCAGCCGATACTGAGGAAGGAATATTTATATTTAAGGCACAGTCTGTGGAACCCTTCACTACTAAAAAGAGAGGTTGGTTTAATAGAGGAGCACATGAGAGAAGAAAAAGAATGAAGAAGTTACAACAACAGAGAGAGATAGTCAGAGCTAATAAGGAAGCAAATGCACAAACTCAGGAAACAGTCATTAGGCCACCTTGGGATGAGGAATTTGATAGACAGTTGGCTGATTTTCATATGTTAGCCACTACAGCTGTAGACGCTAACCTAAACCAAATAGCTGAACCGTCACTGTTACCTTTATTCCCAAACCAACAAATGCTAGAACCCAACCAGGAAGATCAGTTTCCTATCCAAGATATCGACCCATATGAGATTCCCATAATTCCCCACCAAACCCCATAGCTTAGTACACTGACCATAACCCTTTAGATCCCTTTTGGAACAGCGACTGGTGGACGCAGAGTGTGATACACAATCCATACCCTAATGGATAACCTATCCCTCGACACCCCGATCCAGTACCAGCACCCATGCCACCTATGAGCCAGGAAAATTTGGAAGAACTTCGCTCATATGGTGACGAATTAGTGGAAGAAGGAGATAGGATTCGCCAAATATGAGAGAAACTTATGTGGAAGCATGTCGAGCGCGATATACATGATTGGATACATGATACCTAGAAAATACCTAAATATATGTGTAATTTCTTATTTTGAAAAAAAAAATCTATAGTTAGACTAAAATAGATACGGATGCATAACTACTAGTATATTTAATTTTCAGTTATAATTTGTAATAGATGCATATAGATATATGAAAAAGAGTAAAAGTTACAATGTTCGACAATTTTGATCAATCTGTTTGTGTGATGTATATAAATAATTGAACTAAATTTTATTCTGTGATAATTAATACCTAATAAATGTTCACAATTCAGATGTCGAACGAAGTAAATCAGGAAAATCAGAATAATGAGAATAACAGAAACCAAATAGATAACAATGTCATTCAACACATAGTAGCACAAGGAATTATAGATGTTATGCCCTATATTATCAAGACTCTGAAAGAAGCAGAAAATTATAAATCTACAAATGGAAGTAAACACCAACACACTAAACCAAGTCACAGTGTGAATGATAACAGACCTTTAATCCAAGCTCCATTTCCTAAAAGAAGAAGAACCGTCTCTTACGGTTGTTCTTATAAATAATTATTGGCCTGCAAACCAATAGAATTCTCAGGCAATGAAGGAGCCATTGCAGCCTTACATTGGATAGAAAAGGCAGAAGCAGTCATAAAAATAAGTAAATGTGCAGATGAAGATAAGATTATGTTTGCTTCTAATCTTTTAAAAAATGCAGGCTTAGAATGGTGGAATACTATTCTCCAGTCTAGGGGAAGTGACAAAGTTTATAATATGGAATGAATCAACTTTAAGGAAATGGTTGAAAGAAAATTATGTCCTCCCAATGAAAAGGAACAAACTGCCAACTTCCTAAATCTTAGAATGACTGGAATAGACTGCAAAGGTTACACTACCATATTCTTCGAATATGCTAAGATAGTGCCTACCTTTGCCTCACCTGAACCAGTGTTAATCTCCCATTATATTTGGGGATTAATTAGTGAGATTAGACACGTAGTAAAGGCAGCTAGACCTCAAACCATAGAAGAAGCAGTAGAACTAGCCAATACTTTGACTAATGAATTGGTGCGTACACAAGAGGAAAACCAGAGAAAGAACCTAGCTCAAAAGCTTACCCAGGAATTTCACTACAGTAATTCCAACCATGGAAAAGGAACAGGTTCTTCCTCTACACCCTATTGTAAGTATTGCAAAAGAAAGAATTCGGGAAGATGCTCCGTATACTTCAACTTTTGCAAAATGTCTGGACACAAGGAAGAACACTGTAGGAGGAAACCTAGCAATAGAATATGTTTCAATTGTGGAGAAACTGGGCACATCAACCCGAATTGTCCAAAACTAGCTTTAGCCACAACCAACAAAGCTAAGACAACTGAAGGACCTAAGAAAAATGCCAGGGAGTTTGTTCTGACAGCTGAAGAAGCCAAGATGATTCCAGATGTGATTGCCGGTACGTTTTTAGTTAACGAAATTTTTGCCAAAGTAATGTTTGACTCTGGTGCAAACCAAAGTTTTATCAATACTCATTTCTACAAACTTCTTGACCAACCCTTAGCCAAACTTCAACAAGATTGTCTGGTAGAGACAGCAAACGGAGAACCCATTAAGATAAGTGAAATATTGCAGGGAGCAAGAATAGAAATTCTAAACCATCATTTCTTTGCTAACCTTTGCCCAATGAATCTAGACGGAATCGATCTTGTATTAGGAATTGATTGGTTGGTAGCCAATCATGCCAGTATTTTTATGTGATCAAAAGTCAGTACAAGTAAGTACACCAAGTGGTGAAAAGATCACAATCAAAGGAGATAAGCCAACTAGATCGACAAAGTTCATCTCTGTGATGAAAGCCACAAGCTATGAAAGGAAAGGAGTAGTATATATGATTTCCGTAATCATTAATGTGGCAACCTGAATATTTTAGGTTAGCACTACTTAGACTCCACAACATTTGGCGTGTGTCTTTACATTTAATTGCTTTTATATCACGATCATACAAGACTTAGTAGGTTACACTCGTGCTTCGCTAAATGTTATGTGTGTATGTTAACTATACGTGAAACCGTTAAACGTGTTATGTGTGCTTGACTACTTATGTCGCGATGGCGTACTCGTACGTGCGTAGTAGAGTAAGAAACCGTAGTGGGCTTCGCTTAATTACAAAATTTGGGCCGGAGACCATGCGCCCCACTTGAAACCTCCCCTCACACTTAACCCGTTTATGCATCCTTTTAATAGCCCAAGAGCTGGCCCAGTTTCCCTTGTAATCAGCCCAAAGTCAGGCCCGGTAGTGTAGGGGCTCATATATTCGATTAGGGGGGGCGTGCATGGCCATAAAAGATATCACACAACTATTACATAAAGTAACCCTAGATGTTGATTTCTTTTCCCCCGAGTGTGCGATAGCAGCAAGCTTCATTGAAGATCCTTTCTTCACTCACTCGTGTCCTTCTTGCATTCGGTATGTAATCATGACTTATGTGAATCTAGTTTAATGTTATACGTGGTAATATGTGTGCTATTGGATGTTGTGTGTGGACGTTAGAGTAGGGGTATGTTGCAGGAATTATGGTTAGGGTTGTGAGTAATGAATATGCTGATTGTTTACATCGTTCTTGTGTGGGGATGGTTTTGATTATTGGTGATAGTGTGATACATGAAATAGGGTTACTGAGTATATTTTCATCGGTCCAATTATATTTTCATATTATTACAAGCCCATGTGACTATCTGTTTGATTTGTCATTTCATATGATGAGTTTTAAAAGGATTGTTCTCAAAATTGTTTACTCACGTGAAAAGTTTAGTGTTCCAACAAAGTTTGTTCAATTTTTTGTTAAATTGTTTGGGTAGTGGAGATCTACGGCCCATTTAAAAAAAAGAATTCAATTAGTGATTAATTGATATGCATATGCTAGGTGGTTCATGATGATTGACTGAGATTTAGGATTGTTTAATAGTGAAGTTCTTTTAATACATAGCTATATGGATGACTGAATGGAATGATGAGATGTTACGTGTAATTATGATATGTACAATTATAATAGGAATGGACACCTGTTGACATGTTAACTCATGGCATGCTCCTTATAATTGACATGTTCCTTGTAAAGCCTACTGTTGAGATTGTGTATTGAAGTGACCTAAATTAGTGGGTAAGTGGGAAGTAACATGATGAAACCATTAAAGTTGCATTTGTAGTGTCAGATCATTAAATTCTTGCAGTCAAACTATTAAATGGAACTTTTATAAAAAGTTGAACCCGTATGAGTTGTATTGAACCGGCAATAAACGATTGTCAAAAACTTTTGAAGGTCCAATTACATAACAGTTTTAAAAGGGTTTTCGGCCATTAGTCTTTTAATTCAGTATTGTTTTGGTAAGTGATCTTATTGCGAGATGTGAATGTGTAACCTTACATGACTTACTGTGTGCACAACACATGATTTGAATGACTATTGAAGGTTATGAGTTACTGTTATTACATGCATGATCGTTGAGTGAGGGTTGAGTTGTTAATGTGAGTAGTGAGTTGTTACTGTGATATATGATCTGGTAATGTGAAGATACATATGGTCAAATACTTGTTATAATTGTTATAACTTGTGTGATAATATGCGCCATAATTGCTTATCACTTGTCGATTATATGTGACTTCTGTGTAAACGAAACTGACTGTCATTGGAACCATATTAGGGTTTGGGGTATCCAACGATAAACAACTAATCTTACTGAGCAAACCAAGGTGAGTTCACACTCTTTCTAAGGCATGGGATTCCCGGTGGTTGGGAATGGGTTAAAGAACTAAAACGGAACCTGCATATCCTCCTTGGGTAGGATATGTACCGCCATCCTCCATGGGTAGGATGCCAAAAATTAATCCTGCGTATTCTCCTTGGGTAGAATACGTACGTTCGTCCTCCTTGGGTAGGACAACAACCTTAAACTTACTAGACAAAACTCTATCATGAAGTCCCTCATTTTTATATCGACTTAATCGTCGGGCCAATGGCGAGCGGGTCATTAGTTGATAGCGCTATTAGGGTTGACAAGCCTCACACCGTGCCGGTCGGACGGGCGTGTACTAATGGATCTGGGCACTCAGTCAATGATGATAGACATTGACTTAGGGCACAACTTACTTTCGTCAGTTTTCGATATGGTAACGGTCTAGTGGTTCACATGGGGAAGCCCCCACTGGTTATGGTTTGGGAAACAAAGGAACTGATAAACAACTGGTTTTCAAATGAACTTATGGATTTTGAAACAACTTTAAACTAGACAACCAACTGTGAACTCGCTCAACTTTGTTATTGACTCGTTGTTACATGCCTTGCAGGCCTTTAGGTGCATATTGTTGGAACTTGCTGTCTGGGATGCTGAAGTGGTCATGGGTCGAGATACATGGAAACGCCAGACGAACTTAATGGCTTTCACACACTTGGTTTATGAATTTCTTAATTAATGTATTATGCTTCCGTTGAACGTTAAATAATGTTTTGTAACACTTCTATCAGTAATAAATAAAAGTTTTATTTGGAATAATTGTTATGAGTTCAACATGATTGGTGGCTAGATCTTGGTCAGTCGCGCCTCCTGCGGTGATACTTCGCTTGTGGATTTTGGGGGTGTGACAATTAATACTAAAGCAAGAGAATTAAAAGATATTCCTGTAATATCTAACTTCTCAGACATTTTTCTTGAAGAGTTACCTGGAATACCGCCTGATAGAGAGGTTTAATTTAGGATTCACCTAATACCAAGAACGGCACCGATTGCCAAAGCACCATTTCGATTAGCACAACTGTTGGTGCATGAAATGTCTGTTGACTACGTTTGCATTAAGTCTTAGGTCAAGTTAGGTCAAGATTGGAGCTTGAAAGTCAAATTAGGGTTTAATACTGTAACTTCGCTTATATGTACATGTTTAGTAGGTGATTTCGCTTATTAGGTCATCTAGGGTTTCGCTCATATGGTTTCAGGGAGGTTTCGCTTATGTGTCATGTTGTATGAGCGAAATCATAGGACTATATATAGTTGTCATGAGCGAAATCAGATCAGTTAGTCAGAACCTTTGGAGCGAAATCTAGTCATATGCTGTGTAACGAAACTCTATCAAATTGCATTCAGAAAGCATAAATAGAGAAGGAATTGAAGAGGAAAAGCTGTTGTAACTTTGTGTACATTGATTCCGCCTTTATACGCAAAGATGAACGTTCTCTACTGACTATTTAGGGTCGCAAAACGGTCCAACAAGTGGTATCAGAGCTCAGGACGAGGAGTTCATACTACTACAGCTTGATTCTACCAGATTCTCTTACTTCTACTCACTTTCTCTCATACTTTTTCGATTTGAACTGGTTCCTACGGTTGAAATGGCCTGAATTTCGAGTATAACGTGTAAAACATACAAATAACAAACCCTAGAAAGAATCAGGTTAAAATACGGCTTAAAAATGGTGAAAATTGGTTAAAAACTGGGTTTCGCTTTTACGGACATCGAGTGATTTCGCTCATAGTGCTTGATTTCGCTCTTAAGGACATAATCTGCTGATTTCGCTCATTGATACAATCAGATTTCGTTCATAGGGTCACATACAACCTGATTTCGTTATCAGTCATTCAGACTGATTTCGCTTTTGTGACATTACCTAATTTCGCTTATACAGACATATACTGATTTCGCTTATTTGTCATTGTACTGATTTCGCTTATTGTGACAAATTGGTGATTTCGCTTATTTGTCATTGGTTTCCAAAATTTTGAAAATTTTTCTAAGTGTTTGCTGATTTTGCAGGTACATTCAAAATGGATGACATATTCTTGAACCCGTTTAGCGACATGTACGCATTTGCTGGAAATTCGGGAGACGATACATCTACAAGCGACAACAATGATAACCCACCGAATGCGAAGAAAAAGTTAACGGAAGCTTGGGAATCTGAAAGTGCCTTTGGAACCTTCAATAAACCTCCAAAGCTAATGGCTATCGAGGAATATAGTCGGTGGTCAAGAAAGTTTGAAGACTAGTTGATGGCATTTGCATTTCCTAGCTGGAAGAGTATGAAAAATGGCTATGAACATGGAAACAAAAATGGTGAAACTTTAACATCAGCTGAGGAGATTGAATCATTTGTGGCTGAGCAAAATGTGTGGCATTGTTATTTCAGTCCGTTCGGGAGGACATAATCTCATTGATCGATTATTCAAATGCAAAAGATCTCTGGAAGAAGCTAGAAATAAAATGTTTAGGAAGTTCAGAAATTGTGAAAAACAAAAGAAAACTTCTTAGAAAAGAGTTTGATCTGTTTGGATGTTTAAAGAACGAGTCAGTTTGTAAAATGATAGAAAGGTTTGGTCATCTGAAGCTGGAATTAGCAAGACATGATATCAGATATCCTGAGGATGAGCTTATCGACAAATTGTTCGATTCGTTGCCAGACGAGATGGATTGGAGATATTATGCGTTGATGCTGAAGGATACCATCAAGGATCCAGAAAAGTTGACTTTAGATTTGTTGATTGAGAAACTCGAGAGTCACGAGCTGGAACTAAAGAAGACATTCAAAGTCAATCACTCATCTTATCAACAGAATTTGGATTTGTATTATCCAAAGAACATGATGCCAAAAGCAACTTCTCCCAAGACTGCTTTTTCTGCTGAGAATGTGTCCACAGCAAGCAAAGAAAGTCAAAGTGGTCAAAGCAGTGGAAATCACAGTGGTTATCACAGTGTATCTTCATCATCTGCAAGTCATTCTGATGCAAAGAATCGTTTTCAATGTAACATCGCAATAGACTTAAAGAATGCTCAGAATTTTGATGAAGAGTCTGCTAAACAACATATGATTTTCCTAGCATCTGTGTTGGAATCTTATGAAGGGTTAGTAGCAGGGAAGATAGGCAACACCAACCTAACGAAAGAGGACTATGATCAAATAGATCCTGAAGAAATGGAATTAATCGACATTCGTTGGTGCATGGCCAGTGCTTTTCGTCGAGCACAGCGTTTCATGGAAATAACCGGCAGGAAGACAATTGGTGGTCCATCTACCAAGCTAGGATTTGATATGTCACACCCCCAAAATCCACCTGCGGAATACCACCGCTTGGAGGCGTGACTGACCAGGATCCAGCCACCAATCATATTGAACAAGCATATAAGTAGTTATAAAAATCCAACCAATACAATTGGTGTCCAAACAAAACATAGTTTAAGTTGCAAGCGGAAGCATAATGTTTAAAACCATAATCATAAGTTTAATTGTTCCAAGTTTTAACATGGCACACAGCTGTCCATGTCCCACAACGACTCTCTTCCATGCAAGCTCCAGCTAAGTACCTAAAGACCTGCAAAACATGTAGTAACGAGTCAACAACAAGTTGAGTGAGTTCACGGTTGGGTGTTCGTTTTAAGTTGTTTCGAAAACAGTTTCCTTTATCTGGCATCCTGCCGTGGGGGTTACCCCATAGTTAAAAACGTGACTTGTTTATTCCCGGTTACTCTGGCAATCCAGCCGTGGGGGCTACCCCGTGTTAGTTATCTGGCATTTCGGCCGTGGGGGCTACCCCATGTATACACTAGACTCGTTACCATATCGACTACTGACGTTAGTCATGTTTATGTGCCCTTAGCGTCGGTGTCTATCATCACCGACGTGCCATAGTCCATTAGTTCACGCCCGTCCTCTGCGGCACGGTGTGAGGTTTGTCAAACATAAATAGCGCCATCTAACTAATGACCCGCTCGCCATTGGCCCGGCGATTAAGTCGATATAAAAAGGAGGGACTTCGTGATAGAGTTTTGGTCTAGTACGAGTTATCTGTCCATGAGGACGAGGAATTACATTCCTGAACCAATGCTGTCCTACCTAAGGAGGACGAGGAACCCACGTTCCTTAACCCCATTCCCAACCCATGGAATCCCATGCTTTGTAAAGGGTGTGAACTCACCTTGGTTTGCTCGGCAGATACACAGAAAAGTCAATCAAGTTGTAAGTGGTCAACTACGTCCTAACATAGATACCATTCAAGTCAGGTTCATATCCAAGTAGTGCACATATGTTCTACACGTATACTAGCAAGTTGCATACAGGTATTATTCATGGCATACACGTATAAACATGGCGGTTTACAATAATACCTATGAGTTGAACAGTATCATGTATACAAGTAAACAAAGCCCATAAGTCTGGCCCAATTACCTAAGCCCGTAATGATGCAAGTCCAATAGTGCAGCCCAAACAGTTGGGCTCGCAAGTCCAAGTCAATGCACGTGTGTATGGTCTCGAGTCGAGACTGTGCGGTCTCGAGTGGTACCCATGAGTTCTCGGGTCGCAACGTGGAGGTCTCGGGTCATGTCTTGAGTCACAACAAGACTCGCAACCCTATTCTCGAGTTATGCTGTTTTTGTGTTGATGTGGTGTGGTTTCGAGTCGAGACTAGGGGTTCTCGACTCGCAACCCATGTCGCAATCTGTGGTCTCGAGTTATCATGTGGTGATCTCGAGTCGAGACCGAAGGTCTCGACTGGAACATCTGCTAATTTCCGACACATGTACTAAACCAATAGAATTTCGATTTCATGAGATTATGTACTATCCAATGATATTTCATAAACATGTTTCCTTGTCTACTACTAACCAAAAACGGATCAAAGTATAGGATTTCAATTATTCATATCAATATTCAAACATATTCAACACATATTCAAATATTCATATCCTCATTCAACATGTTCATCATGTGTTCATCCCATATAGTCTTGCATTTTACGGACAAGAATCATAACACCTAAACTAGATATCAAGCTCATCTTGCAAACAAAACATTTGTTCTATAACCTCATGAATCGGATGATCATTATCATTCTTTTATCATACAAAATCTATACCTTTACTAAAGAGATCATGTTCGTTATAAATGTTGTAACTAAGCATGTATCATCTAACCACCAAGAACTCATTAAATCCACAAACACCTTTGTCATATTCAAACACTAGCCACGGTGCATATTATCACATAATCAACACTTTACTCAGGTATAAAACTTATCAAGCAAACATATTACCACATGGCTTCATCATCATTATCAACCGAAATACAACACATAATAAGAATCACTAACCGGTTGTGAAAGGATACCGAGTTGGTAAGGAAGACGAATGAAATGGAGTGTCCGAGTGATGATGATGAGCTTAACCGAGTCTCCATGTGGATGCCGATTTGATCCGAGAGAAAGGAGAGGGTTTGTGTTTTCTAGGGTTTTAGTGATGAAAGGTGAGTGTGTGTGGAAATGTTGCAAATGGTGCAAAGAGGCAAGGTTGGTCACTCTTGTGGGTTTTATACCCGGACCAAGTTGGTGCACCCTAGTGGGTTTCGGGTGGATTAAATGAGGTGCGGCCCAACCGGCCCAACTATTTCCTGTTCACTCGAGACCAAGTGGTCTCGAGTCGGGTTCATGGTTCTCGGCTCATTATACCTATATACATACTATACGTACAGGCACACACATAATCACATAATTTTACTTATATCATTCATTAAACCGACAAGTTAACTATTCACATAACGTTCACGCATGTTACATCAAGATACGATGGAAGGTTCTAAATTTCGAGTTGTCACATGATAAGTCCAAGGTGACGTGCTTCAAGTGTAAGCAGAAAGGTCACTTCAAATGAGAATGCAGAAACGCATATGCTGATGAGTCGGAGAACCCTTTCAGAGAAGATTACTACAAGAAGGCAATTTATCACCAGAATAAATCTGAGCCGCCTAGATTGAAGCAGGTTGAAGACAACAAAGAGAAATCTAGAGCTCTTGCGGTGATTTATGATGATGAGGGTTATGATTGGAGTCAAGAGGTTCTACCGGAGGAAGATGCGGTTGGTTACGCTTTCATGGCGAAAAACGAACCTATTCCGTGGAAAGACAACAGGACTGAAGAGCAGAAGTATAGATACAGAAAAATGCTGGCTGAAAACAGAATAATTAGAATATCTGGTATCTATTTGGAAGCGAAGAGAGCAAGAAGATGGGATCCGGACAGGGAGTGTTATCTTGATTCATATGGAAATATTGCAGTTGATGACAAAACTCTTGATCTGGAAGCCATAATCAAGGAGTTCAAAGATGAGGATGATTATTGGCAGAATAAATGGTGGGGAACTGGAGACGAGAAAGAGAAAGAAGAGAAAGAGAAAAGAGGGAAAGAAGAGAAAGAGAAGAAGGAGAAAGAAGAGATAGAGAAGTCAAAGAAAGTTGACACTGGGGTTATTGACACAACGCAGGAGTTAACTGCTGAAAACCTCGGAAAAATGGCTGACAAAGTGCTGGCTGCTAAGGTACTTGAGGTAGACTCTAACTCCGTGTCTGAGTCAAAAAGCCAGGTCAGTTCAAACTTGTCAACAAATGTGTCAGGTAAGAAAATTGATGGAAATGTTGATTGCAAAAATTGCATCAAAGAATGCAAATTTTGTAATACAGTCACGTATCTCAACGGTAAGAAAGTTGAAGATCTGACAGCAAAAGTCAGAAGCGTTGAGAATCAAATTCTTGATCGTGACAAAAGAGTTAAAGCTTCAACTGAACGGATAAAAGAATTAACTAACCAAATTGAAAATGATAAAATTGATCATGAAAAAGTTAAAAAGGAAAATGAAAAGTTAATTCTTGAAAACCGTCAGATTTCTGAGAAGTTTGAAAAACTCAAAAGCACAATGAAAGATAATGATGATCTAAATGGTAAAACTTATAAAGAAAATGTTCAACTAAAAGCAGTGCTTAGAGTAAAAGAAGAATCAATCAACCAACAACTGGATGAAATCGCTAAACTGAAACTTAAATTTCAAGAGGCTGAAATTGAAAACGAGCGAATCCAGTTGAAGCTTAACAGTTACAGCTCCGCAAGCTTTGTTTTGCAACACATTGTTCCCAAACCCATCGGGAAAAACAAAGCTAGCGAAGATGTTTATTCTGATGGAACCGGGGTGGGTTTTCATAGAGTTCCACCGCCGATTTTGGATAATTACACGAAAAAGCAATCAGGGTTGGTTGAAATTGAAGAAGAAAGTGAAATGAATCTTCCGGATTCAATTGATGTCATGTTCACATCTTCCAATGACGATAGTGTCCAAAATGATATTGTAAAAGGTGTTGTTGAAAATGTGCTAAAAACGGATAGTGACACTACTGAGGAAGATGGGTGTTTCTTGGACAACTACATTCCGAAACAAAAGTCCAAGAACAACTTAAATGAAGAATCAAATCTTGTCATGTACAAGATGTTGGGTTCAGATAAGTTGTTTTTGGATTCTGAGTTTCCGATTGAGAATGTTAATTTGAACAAATTGACAAATGTTTTCAAGTTGGTCGAAGTTGAGTTGTCAGAAGTGAACAATCTGAGTCAAACAAAGAGAAAAATGAGTTTTGAAAAAGATAAATCATACTACAAGAAATCTGTTAATCCATCACGTTTTTATAATAACAATCGAAATAACTGGTCGGGTGGTTATCAGGGTGGTAGGAATTATCAGAAAAGAAATGTTCCAAACAAGAGGTTTGCTGGAAAAAAAAAAGTTTGTGAACAGTTCGTGTTCACTTGCTGATGAAGAGAAAGAGATTTTTTCAAAATCGAATGAAGAGTTCTTTGAGAAAAGAGTTTCACAGTCTCTGTCTGAAAGCACAAGTTGAGTTGTTGATACTCGAACATGTTTCAGATGTAATCAAGTTGGTCACATTGCACGAAAGTGTAACAATGTGAAGCCTAAGACTGAAACTGTGAAGATTCAAAAGAAGAAAGTTGACGAAAAGGGTAAAGCACAAATGGTTGTTGAGAAAAAGAGTGTGAAAAATGACAACACCAAAGTAAAAAATGAACCCGTAAAGAAAGTGGTAACTAAAAATGACAAATTTTACAAGCGGGTTGCATTATCTCAACAAGTTTGGAAACCAAAAACTGAGAAAAAAATTTCACCTTCTGAGGATTCAATTCAAATTGATTATGATGCAAATTTTCCACCTCTTAAGGCTGAAAACTTCAAAAATTCAAATTTCGAGAGTCAAGGTTACACCTAAGGCTGATGAGGCCTGGGTGGACTCTATGTTCGACTAAACAGTTTGAATTGCCGGAGCTTCCTGGATCGCGAAGCATGAATCGGCATCTTTATTGAAGTTGGTTAAGTCATATTTTGTTATGTGCAGGATCTTCCAAAACTTGTATCCAGATGGATCATGGATAGTGTAGCTTCAAGACATATGACAAGGAAGACTGCGTTGCTGTATGATGTGAGAAATATCAATGGTGGTTATGTGGGATTTGCTGGTCATGAAGGTGGTAGAATTATTGGTGAAGGAACGTTATCCAATGGGATTGTTACGTTTGAGAGAGTTAACTATATTACTGAGCTGGAAAATAATCTGCTAAGTATCTCGCAGATTTGTGACAATATGTATACCACTCACTTCACAGACAAAGAATGTTTGATCTTGAAACCAGGATTTGTTGTTCCTGAAGAATGGATTATCATGAGGGCACCTAGAGTGAATGATTTATATGTGTTAGACATGAGTGTAGCAACTACAACAACAGGTCAGGCACATTGTTTTGTTTCTAGAGCAACAGAGAAAGAATCGAGATTATGGCACCGCAAGATGGGGCATATTCACCTAAGGAAGATGAATCACTTGGTGCACAATGATTTGGTTCTTGGAGTTCATGTCAAAGATTTTCATCTGGAAGGGGAGTGCATTAGTTGTGTTAAAGGCAAGCAGAAGAAAAAGTCACACCCTACAAAGCAAGTCAATTCAGTTTCAAGACCTCTGGAAAGACTTCACATGGATTTATTTGGTCCTGTGAATGTCAAAAGTATTACAGGAGATTACTACTGTTTGGTCGTTACTGATGATTATTCCAGATTTTCGTGGGTTTCTTTCTTGAAGACGAAAAACAATCTGCAATGGTTTGTCGATTTTTTACTTGTTTTGGTATTTAGGGGGAGTAGATAGATGTATATAGATATATTTGCAGAAAATACAAAAACATGATAAAATTTCAAAATACAAAAACAATATAAAATCTGAAAAAGAGCTTGTGTATATAGGGAAAATGATAGTACATCGGCTAGACAATTACAGTATGCTAAAGATTTGTAAAGTTTAAATGAGTTAAACAGTCTCACTAATGATGTGTCAATAGGTTTTCGCACATTTAGTAGATTTATTCGGGATATAAACCTAAAATTTCAAACTTGTGAAATTCGTGGGGAACACTACTTGGATATATAGGTAACCCCTGAAATCTCGTTTGAAAGGTCTCGTATTCTGATATACTAGGTTTTTATACTCAATGATGTCTGGGGTATTATTCCGGGACTTCTGCTGAATGGAAGTTCTGACCTAGTCCTTGAATAATACTTTCTACAAATGCTTGAAACATAGCATAAACCCTCAGCATGCTGATGAAACAATAAAATTGATAGCCGCTGCTGTTGTAGCTAAAAGATCCTCTAAAGGGGACATACCGTAAAGTCGAAGCTGATATCTCTCTGCGCATACGGAAGTATCGACCTGAGATCCCTTGGCCCTCGCATTACCTAATTTATGTACAGATATCATTTAGTATACTCACCTGTAAGACTGAATATTGGGATTCTGGATACGGGAATATATTCAAGAGGTGGGACACATGAATGAGCTAAGTTCATAATACATCTAAATCGTATCCTGATTAAATTGAAATTTGTGTGAGAATTTAAGATGGATCAGTATATTGACAATCGAGGTGAATTGTTTAAGTCTGAGTATGAAATGAAGCTTAACGGTACTTGTAATTTGTCTGAAAAGCTGATATGATTCTCTGACACGCTCGCCAAAAATAAGTTTGTAAATAGTTTACTTTGTTTACTTTATGCAATTTAAGTTTTCTGCATTTCATTTCTTAGTTTAGAACACTTTATAAAATCCAAAAAAGATTTTATTTCTGCTTTATTTTTGACAAACCAAAGTGGAGAGTTAATTGTTGGATTCTCAGATGTTGAAGCAGATGCAGGAGGTTCTGAGCTGAAGAATGAGAAGAGCTTATCTTGATGAAGTTTGATTTATTGAAAAGTCAAAAACAAGTTCATTAACTTGATACTTGTTATTTTCAGAAAAATGTGTAAATTGTTGTTTTTAAAATCAGTTTGATTCGTCAAATGATCAACCAAGGTCATTAAATTGAACTTGGTAGATTAATTGAGTGATCAGGGTCATTAACTTGGACCTGAATACTTGAGTGGATTTCTAAAACTGATTGAGTTTGTGACTTATTGTTGAAAAAATAGTTTGTAATGTTTGATGTTTGAGACATAGTTTTGGACTTCATCATTCCCACGGAAGCTAAATGTCAAAGCTTGAACCAGATCAAGACCTCAGATTCTAGCATATTGAGAGGGGGAGTCTGTGAAAGGGGGAGTGGATCAACGATCAAAGGGAAGTCTGAAGATGAAGCCAGGACAAGATTGTGAACCTGTGAAGATAGAATATTTAAGATGTGAAGATAGAGTTGAAGAAAAGACCAAGACTGAAGACTCGAAGCTGAAGACTTCGTCAACATCCAAGGGGGAGTCTGTTGGTGCATGAAATGTCTCTTGACTACGTTTGCATTAAGTCTTAGGTCAAGATTGGAGCTTGAAAGTCAAATTAGGGTTTAATACTGTAATTTCTCTTATATGTACATGTTTAGTAGGTGATTTCGCTTATTAGGTCATCTAGGGTTTCGCTCATATGGTTTCAGGGAGGTTTCGCTTATGTGTCATGTTGTATGAGCGAAATCATAGGACTATATATAGTTGTCATGAGCGAAATCAGATCAGTTAGTCAGAACCTTTGGAGCGAAACCTAGTCATATGCTGTGTAACGAAACTCTGTCAAATTGCATTCAGAAAGCATAAATAGAGAAGGATTTGAAGAGGAAAAGCTGTTGTAACTTTGTGTACATTGATTCCGCCTTTATACGCAAAGATGAACGTTCTCTACTGACTATTTAGGGTCGCAAAACGGTCCAACAACAACGGAGATGCAGGAACTGAAGAATCAATTGGACGAACTTCTTGACAAAGGTTTTATACAACCAAGTTCATCACCGTGGGGAGCACCGGTGTTGTTTGTTAAGAAGAAAGATGGATCGATGCGTATGTGCATTGATTACCGAGAATTGAACAAGGTTACGATTAAGAATCGGTACCCACTACCAAGAATCAATGATCTATTCGATCAACTTCAAGGAGATCGATTCGTTTCTAAGATCGATTTACGCTCAGGATATCATCAACTGAAAGTACAGAAAGAGGACATTCCTAAAACTACTTTCAGAACAAGGTACGGTCATTATGAATTTACCGTCATGCCATTTGGTTTAACCAATGCCCCAGCTGCATTTATGGACAGGATGAACATGCTATGTAAACCATACCAGGATAAATTCATAATTGTCTTTATAGATGATATTCTAATCTACTCTAAGAGTAAAGAGGAACATGCAGCGCATCTGCATACACTTCTAACATTGTTGAGAAAAGAGAAGCTTTATGCTAAATTCTCAAAATGTGAATTTTGGTTACGAGAAGTGAAATTCCTTGGATATCTGGTTAATCATGAAGGAATTCATGTGGATCCCACAAAGATCGAGGCGATTACCAAACGGAAAGTCCCTGAATCACCAACAGAAGTAAGAAGTTTTCTTGGACTGGCAGGATATTATAGACGGTTTATCCGAGATTTCTCTAGATTGGCTATTCCATTAACCAAACTGACCTGCAAATCAATTAAGTTTTAATGGGGACCAAAACAAGAAGAAGCTTTCTTAAGCAAATGTTAACCAACGCACCCATACTCGCATTACCAGAAGGAACTGCAGACTTTATAGTCTATTGTGATACGTCTAAGTTTGGATATGGATGTGTGTTGATGCAACGTCAAAAGGTTATAGCTTATGTCTCTAGACAACTTAAGAAACATGAAGAGAATTACACAACCCATGATCTAGAGTTAGGAGCCATAGTTTTTGCCCTTAAGATTTGGAGACACTATTTATATGGAAATAAATTTGTTGTCTTCACATATCATAAGAGTTTATGATACATTTTTGGGCAAAAAGAATTAAATATGAGACAGAGACGTTGGATGGAACTCTTAGTGAATATAATTGTGATATCCATTATCATGCTAGGAAAGCTAATGTAGTAGCTGATGCTTTAAGTCGAAAGTATCATGAAAAGTCGAAACGAGTACGTTTAGATTAAATCAACTAGTAGATTTAAATGAGCATATTAGATAAGTACAGGAAACAGCAATCAAGGACGATGCTGAAAGTTTAAAAGGAATGATTAAGGATTAGAACACGAAAATGATGGAATTTGGAAGTTCCATAAGAAAAGGATGTGGATACCTAAACAAGGAAACCTACGCCACAGAATTCTAGAAGAAGCTCATAAGTCTAAGTATACGATACATCCCGGAAGTGATAAGATGTATCAAGATCAAAGAAAGAATTTCTGGTGGATAGGAATGAAAAAGGATATAACAAATTACGTTGCTAAATGTCTAACTTGTTCATAAGTTAAAGCTGAGCATCAGAAACCGTCAGGATTATTGCAACAGTTAGAGATGCCAATATGGAAATGGGAATTGATAACAATGGACTTTGTTACCAAATTATGTCGCAACCCCCGCCCCCTATCTGTCCGGGGAACGGGCGGCCGCGAACTCAGTGTCGGTGATATCAGTGTTTATTAATTTGGCAGCGGAAATTACATCAGGACCGTAGTTAGGAAATATTTTATCAGAGTAAAACACCATATTTTATATAAATAAACACATTTGGATAAAACTCAAGTTTTCATTACAAACTGATTTATAGGGATAAATCCCATTTTATTCAAATAAAACGCCTTCTTTATTTAGGTAACTTTTATAGCCACTTTTCCATGCCTTCGGTGCTGTCCAGCTGGCTTTCACATTGTGTTACCTGAAACACGTTTAAAAACATTTTGTCAGTGGGAAATACTGGTGAGTGAATCCCAGTTTAATCATGAAAAATTTTATTAATTTAAACAGTATTGAGAGCGATTACAATGTTTACATCTACCCAATTACTCATTCAGTACTGTCAATCCTGACTGGTGGGTCATATTACACATTGGCTAACTCTTTGTCCAATGGTAACGTGTCTCACATTTTGTATACAAAACCCCAACATACTGGCAGTAATTGTAGAATTACAAAGACTCAATCAACTCTAAATTTCATTGTATAATGTTTAAGGTTTTGTAAAAACTGTTTATAAAAAGGAGATTACTCACATTGCTGTTTTAGGTTTTCTGTAAGGGTTTCTTGGTGATAATCTATAAATTACACAAATGCACACGTGTTAGTATAATAACCCATTTTAACATTAGTAATACCCTCCCCGAGATGGCATTCCAACGACTACATCGGGCAGAACCACGACAGCCGTTACGGAACCCTAGATCAATCGGGCAGCGTATCTAATACGTATCCAGGGGTTATGATACTTACAATGGAGAAGAACCTCGTTATTTAGGGGGTATTATATCCGAGTATAGCTTCTACTATTAATAAATTCGTGAGAGAGAGAAAGATTTGAGCGATCGGAACTGAAAGTTGATGCCCTCAATTTATAGGGCTGTAATCTGACTTCCTTGCGGCCTGCGACAGCCACAGTTGTCTCTTTCGCGGCCCGCGAGATAGGTGGCTAGGGCTTAGGGTCGATTGGTCACCACCATAGACTTGCCGGGTGTTGTGCCACGTGGCACTCCAGGGTTTCGCCACCTACACCTCGCTCGCGGCCCGCGTAGACTCAGGCGGAGTCTTTCGCGGCCCTCCAGAGCCTTTATTTTCTTGTTTTTAATAAATTATAATAAATATTAAGGTATTCGGGATCCGTTTTTACATATGGGGGGTATTTTAGGGCATATTGGGATATTTTAATTATTTTTAGGGTGTCGAAAATATTTCAAGAGTTGTTATAAATTACCCAAGACAAGAAAAGGAAATGATACAATATGGGTGATTGTTGACAGATTAATCAAATCTGCTCATTTCTTACCAATGAAGGAAACTTTCAGTATGGAACAGTTAGCCAAGCTATATGTAAATGAAATAGTTTCATTACAGGGAATTCCTTTATCTATTGTATCTAATAGAGATAGCTGTTTTACTTCTCATTTTTGGACAAGTTTCCAAAAAGCAATAGGTACCATGTTAAATCGAAGCACAGCTTATCATCCACAAATGGACAGACAAATCGAAAGGACAATACAAACGATGGAAGATATGCTTAGAGCCTGTGTAATTGATTTCAGAAGAAATTGGGACGACCATTTGCCATTAATAGAATTTTCCTACAATAACAGCTATCATACTAGCATTAATGCTACACCATTTGTAGCACTTTATGGACGAAAGTGCAGAACTCCAGTCTGTTGGGCAGAAATTGGAGAAAAGCAATTATTTGGACCAGAGATAGTGCAAGAAACAACAGATAAGATAATTCAAGTCAAGGAAAGACTAAAAGCAGCACGAGATCGTCAAAAGAGTTATGCAGATAACAGACGAAAACCTTTATAATTTCAAGCAGGAGATAAGGTATTATTAAAAGTCTCTCAATGGAAAGGAGTAATCAGATTCGTTAAAAGAGGAAAGCTAAGCCCCATTTATGTTAGACCATTTGAGATTATTAGAAGAATAGGACCTGTAGCTTATCAGCTACAACTGCCAGAGGAAATGGCAGGAATACATGATGTGTTTCATGTTTGTAATCTCAAGAAATGCTTAGCAGAGGAATCATTAGTGATACCTCTTAAGGACATAGAGGTAAATGAGAAACTTAAGTTTATCGAGAAACCCATTCTGATTGAAGATAGAAAGGTAAAAAATCTCAAACATAAGAGACTAGTTCTGGTCAAAGTGAAATGGGATTCCAAGAGAGGACCATAATACACTTGGGAACTCGAATCAGAAATGAAGAGGAAATACCCACACCTGTTCCAGTAAACCTCGAGGACGAGATCTAAAACAAGGTGGGGAGGATATAACAACCCTACTAGAACCCTTAACGTGACCCAAAAACATCCCTAATATACCCTGTATGTGAGAAACAAGCCCGAAATACCCTTGTACTTATTAAAAATAAGAAAAACAAAATTCAGGAGTCGCTCGCGGGGTGCGACCTCCTTACCCTCGTCCTTCGCGGGCCGCGACTGGCTTGGAGTGCCGGTCAAGGCAGACCGCCATGTGGCAGGTGACTCAGCAGGCCTATATGTTGACTCAGCCAAGCTATAAACGCCACGCACTCTCTCGCGGGCCGCGAGAGAGTTAACTAATGTTTACGTGGGCCGCGAGCCGACGTACGAAAAGCCTATAAATATGGGCTTAGAGCTTCATTTGAATTCGTTCATTTTTTTCTCTCTCAAACTCTCTAATAGTATAAACTCTCGGGAAATTATACCCACTATAAAGCAAAGCTCTGCCTCGTTGTAAGTATTATAACCCTGTTGTTACCCTACACGAGTGATTTAGGGCTCCGTAACACATGTCAGGGCTCTGCCCGACTCAGTCGTTGGAGTTCTGTCTATTGTTACACTCGATTGATCTAGGATTTCGTAATGCATGTCAAGGCTCTGCCTGACTCAGTCATTGGAATTCTGTCTCGAGTTGTACGGTTAATGTGATTTGGATTATTTTACTAACACATGTGCATTGTTTAATTTTAATAGATTATAACCAGGAGAATCACCAGGAAGCTATAGTAGTATCTCATAAATCTCCAATGTGAGTACATTTCTTTTATAAACTCTTTTTGTAAATCTTTTTCTGAAAACCTCAAATGTTTATATAAATACTTAAACAGTGATTGAGTCTTTGTATTCTACAATTACTGTCGGTATGTTGGGGTTTTGTATACAAGATGTGAAAGACGTTACCATTGGACAAAGAGTTAGCCAATGTGGATAGTACTGAATGAGTAAGTGTGTAGATATAAACATTGTAATCGCTCTCAATACTGTGGAAGTTATTTAAACTATTTTGATTAAACTGGAATGCACTCGCCAATATTTTTTGCGGATAAAATGTTTTTAAAACGCGTTTCAGGTAACAAAATGTGAAAGCCAAATAGAAGCCAGCTGGAGAGCACCGAAGGATTGGAAAAGTGGCTATAAAAGTTGCCAAATTAAAAAGAAGTTGTTGTCTTCAATAATTAGGGTTTAATTCTACAAATGTATTGTCAAATGAACTTGGGTTTTATCCCACTGATTTATTATTATAAACAGTTTGGTGTTTTACTCTGATAAAAATATTTCCTAACTACGGTCATGATGTATTCCACTGCTAAATTAATAAACACCGATACCACTGATCTGGATCTCGCGGCACCTGCTCCCGGGGTAGGGGTCGGGGGTTGCGACAGATTAGGTTCTGCTGCTGTATTTGCTAACATGTGAAAATCAGCTAATTGCCTATCGAGTTCCTCTTCCCACGAGAGTCTAGTTTCCTGGTTTTGGGTATTCATTTCTCTATTTGCTTTTGCTATTCCTCGCTGTTGTTGGAGTTTTTTCATTCTTTTTCTCCTTTCATGAGCTCCTCTACTAAACCAGCCTCTCTTTTTAGGGGGAAATGGTTCCTCGGATTGGGCTTTAAAGATAAAGATCCCTTCCTCAGAATCAGCGGTGTATCCTGAAGTTGGCTGGGATGAGGTTCCTTCATTCTTTGGGGAATGAGGTAATTAACGGTAAGCGTCAGAGGTGCCTTTCTCACTCACACTGTAAACTAGGAAATTGTCAAATAACACAAAATAATAATATACGTTTTTACACCTCGTAAAAATGCGACCAATATAATGAAGACACGTGTCATGGACTTTAAACTTGTAATGGTTTGATCTGAAGGGACTGGAATTGTCATACAATGTAAATATGTGAATAAAGGGATCCAAAGTGTCAACATGACATTCTTGTGCCTCTGATTGACCTCACACGACGTTCGTATTCTTTAACGAATAAATTGACGAACACTGGAAGTCGTTTGTGTTTAAAATAAGGATCTTATGAAACATAGGGGTTAAAAGTGTCAACATGTTGAATTTAACCTCTGAGTGACCTTTTAACAATCCCAAGAACATTGTAACAATTATATATTTTGATCTCAAGAATATTAGATATTAATTTTATGGAGTATTGAAGAAAACAAGACTTTTCGGGTGATCGTACGACTAACCGGGAGCTTAACGGAGTTAGTTTATGGCCCAAGGTCCTTAAAAGTTAACTATGGGGGTCCTAAGTGAAATAAATGGAAGTAAAATAAAGATTATATGGACCAGGGACCGAAATGGAAAAGCTGCCAAAGTTTTTACCGGAACAGGAGGTCTACGCGGCCCGCGTAGACTTCTGTTAGGGCTTACGCGGCCCGCGTAAAATGCCCAGATGCAGAAAAAAATGGCAGCTGCATGTACAGCCAGTTGCACCGGCTTAGAAAGCTGGTTTTTGAATTTATAGACTGAACCAACGGTATTTCATGCATAGGGGACACCTGGGATGATAAGGAATCACTTGTAGACTTGTGTGGAGTGATCTTGTGAATTGTTTTTGGCTATATAAGCATTCTTGTTTACTAGTTCATGTGCTCATTCTCAAAAATCATTCTCAACTCACTCTTTGGAGCTCTCTGGACTTCAAGCAAGTTTTCTCAAGTTCCTAATTCGTGCTAAGAGCCTTTGTAAGCATTCTTAGCCTTCCTAGTTCAAGTTTTATTAGTCTAATGACCAAAAGTCAAAGCCGTCGTAATTAAGCTTTGACTTAGTGATTAATCACTAATAGTCTAGCCATTTTTCGAATTGAAAGTGGCTATGAGTTGGTAATTATGTGGGTAATAAACCCTTAAAAGGGCACCCTCTGATTTCCACTCTAACTTGGTCAATTGTCGGGTCAAACTTAATTATAAAAAGTCAACAGAAGCTATTTTTGCTAATAAATTCATAACTGATAATGTAATAGTTATGGAACATGTTTTAACACAAAAAATAACTTGGTATATAATGTATGAACATGTCTAAGCATGTTTAACCCGACAATTCTGAGTTTAGGCTCGGTTCGGAACCGAAAGTCGCAAAAAAAAAAGACTTTTGCTTTGACTTTCAGTTCTGACCCGATTTAGCTTGTTTTAGATATGCCTTAAGGTTTCTTTAGGACCATATTATAAGTTAGTAAAACCCTCTGAGGTTATACTACATGGTTCCTTATTTATTCGATTCATTTGCATGTTTCCGTTAATTGATTAAATGTTGACCATTATGACCTTTTGATATTAAAACGAGATTTTTGAAAATGTGAGAGGACAAAAACCTTTATTACTGATTTATAAACATGTCCTAAAAATTTGACATCAATTTGAGGTCTAAATTATGAGTTATGCTCAATCTCGTAATTTGAAAGCTTTTTATTAATTAAACGGCATTTTTAGCATAAAGCCAATCTAAACCCAAATTTTGACACCAAACTTTTTACCCACTGATGTAATATAATATTTTGGGATTTTTGAAGATTTTTATTAATTTTTAAACTGAACATAACATGGGGTTCTTGCTTTGATTCGGTAATTGGCGGTTATACCCTTTTTGCTAATAAATTGAGTTTTTACATAACATTTTGATACCAAATATTTTGCTACTGATTTTATATGATAAATAAAATATTTTAAACTTTATAAACTGATCAAAAACTCAGATTTCCTTATATAACCTGAAAATCGCTTAACACTGACTTTTTACGCGTTTTAAACGCATAGTATGGGTTAATTTTGGCACATAAGACTCAATACCTACTGATGTTTTAAGTAAATTTTTATACTTTAACAGTAAATAAAAGTTTTGAACTCAGATTTCCAAATTTGACCTTTAAAGCTTATGTGAAAAGACCGAAATTCCCCTACGGTGCATAGTTTGGTTATAAATGATAAATTTCACATATATGCAATACCTTACTGATATGACTTACAAAAATAAATATTTTTACTGATCATTTTAGACCAGAACGTCAGATTAATATTTAATCACTTTTATAATCCTAAAAATGACCAAAATACCCCTTCGGGGCATAAATTGGTTTTAAATCCGTTTTGGGCATAATGAAAGGTATCCTACTGATATCACAACATATTTAAGGCATATTAACTTGTGAAACCTGTATATGACTCATTTGGTTACCCGTTATGCATTTTTCGCGTTCGGTACGGTTTTTGTGACTAGTTTGCATAAATTAACCGAAACGGGTCAAACCTTATCACTTTCACTTCAAAATCCAGAATGTGTTTAGTTTACCCATATTATACAAGTCTTCATACTTGTCGGGTCTAAATCACATTCTAATCCGGTCCTCACTTAATCTTGTGTTTTTGAACCGTAAACCTTTCTTTAAAACTAACCGGTCTAAGTTTAAACTTAAGTAAGACCTGTTAGGAATCTAATAGGTTATTAAAGCCTTCGTTCCAGATTTGGGAGCCCAGTAAAAGATATTTGCACTTGCTGATTGTATACGGCTGGGATAAATTTGTATAATTTGCTCAGGTAAATACTTTTAACTTATTTTCCCTTATACGGGCTTGGGGTACGGTATATAAAATACCCCTTGGTCGGGTATTGAATTTTAATCATATGAAGGTTAAATCATTGAGATAACCCGTTTAATATGTTTTGTTTGTTTTAAGCCTTTGGGGGGTTAATGACCATGTCCTGGATATCCTCGGCTCATTCATTGAAATGGCCACGACTTAAGCACGGGGTGTAGGCATACACCTGCCGGTGCGTATGTAAAATAATGAACCCGCCTGTTCGAGAATAACTCTCCGTGGGTTATATTATGTGGTGTGTCTATTAATCTTTAACCCGGTGTTCAACCCGGGCTACTGAACGTATAACAGACATATAATTCTTTTACAAGTTTATTTTAAATAATTATCCCAAGTTATAAAAGATTATTCATGCCTTGTGCATTTAAATCAATTTTCTTAAAACATTTTCAAAAGTGTCAGTTAATTGTATTTACCAGTGTAAACTGACGTATTTTCCAAAAGGTTAAGTGCAGGTAGTATGAAAAATAGGCTGGCTACTCCTGATTGAATAAATAAAGAGTCTTGCAAGCTTGTCACTTAAAATCTGTTGAACAATTATCTTCTTTTGTTTTAATCCACATGTGGATCCTTTACATTTCGTTTGTAATACTTATGTTACTTTCATTCGGTTTGTAATATTATTACTTTAGACTTCCGTTGTGCATTGAACTGTGATAAATTGACTATGATGATATCAACTACGTCACGATACTCCCCACCGGGCCCACCGGTAATACGTGGAAATATCGGGGTGTGACAGGTTGGTATCAGAATCAACATTGAGTGAATTAAACACTAGCCTTTTTGTGTTTAATCTCAATGACACAGTTTGCACATTCCTTGACTTCCGAGTCTAGGCAAAGAACTTAGGACTAATCCTAATTTATTTTATTATATTTTGTCCTTTATTGTTTTCCTTTGTTGTTTCTTTTGTTTGTTTTGACAGGATCAACGAAAATGACGCCAAGATTCCGAAGAGGAGGACGAAGCAAGGGGGCATTCACTGCCCCCAACGATCATGAGGCCGGGCCTTCAAACTAGCGAACTCCGTCAGCGACCATGAGCACTAGTCCTCAAGAAGACTGGAGGACGTATTTGGAGCCCGCGAGGCGATCTGTCTCGCTTAGTTCATCACCCTCTTACCATCATTCCTTTGGGCCACAATCGGAGAACGAGCCCAATGATTCACACCACTCCTACCTACCACTGCAGCGATCGGGGTCACATCGCGCATTTCAAGACCCGACCCCGTATTTCTAGAGCCGGTTCAATCCGGTAAATCTGGTGCAAGAACCAATGGGTTATAACCCATTGGGACCAGAATATCATTTCTCCGGTGATCAAGACATGGATATGGACGAAGATCCGGATACTGCTGAACCACCATCTGGGACACCCACTCATCCCATCAAGATTTCAGATGGGTCATCTTTTCATGGATCACCTTATCGTGGTCCAGACAGCTATGAAGCATGGTTTGCCTCGTACCCTTGGGAGTTCAGTCCCCCTTTTAACCCAGCACCACAGCAGCCGGATCCCTCCGAGGATTCACGATCCCACCGCCACCGCCGCCGCCAGAGCAGCAACCGCCTCCGGAGCCACCGAGGCGGAGAAGAACAGAAGCATGGATTTCCGTGCAAGGGGGATTCTACTTCAGCACCCCTCAACATTCAAGTGGCAGTCACTACCCGCCACTTTATGAAGACCCGGAGATAGGTGGGCCTTCCAACCCCGTCTCAGAAATCGACTCAGCTCCGGTTGCACCACCACCAGTGGGTTATGATAACCCAATTCCTTCCTACACCGGTGTAGCGGCGTATAACCCTTTTGAGCAGCCAGCCTACCCAGGGTACAACTACTACAATGCCCCTGATGTTGACCCGTACCTCGTAGCAGCCAACTACAATGCTCTTCATCCCGAAGGGCCTTTCACCGCTTCGTACCAATCAAGGTACCAAGCATACGGGTATCAATACCCGCCACCTCCTCAGCCTCCGCAGCAGCACCTTCCGCAGCCGCCTATGATCCAGCCGCCACAACAACAGGAGATTCTTCAGAGGTTGAGCCAGGTGGAACGAGAGGTTCAAGAGGAGCGTAGGAGCCACCGGGGATTTCTTAAGGGTTTGGCGAAACTGATCAAGGGGAAGAAGAGGGATTTTTTAAGATTCCTTATTTATTTTAGTTGTAATTTCTTTATTTCAATCAAGTCCCTGCGTGGACATCTATTTATGTATTCAGTCCCTGTGAGGACTTGTATTTTCATTTTAGCCCCTGTGTGGGCAAGTTATTTATGTAAAAGTCCCGTCTAGGGCACCTATGTACTCTTCTTTATTTATTTATGGAATGTGTTGAATTTAAAATTTCAATTATCATTATACATATAAATATAATATATGAAATGAATCGAAAATATCATTCCTTTTTATTAAATATGCCAATAAATATTGAAGAAAATCTTAAAGGCAAAACCTAGCCTATGTGTCATGTTAAGACCATGGCCATGATGGTAGTTCCTTTTGAGACTCAATTTCTTGTTAACATCTGAAATCATGTTAACACTCCTGACAAATGTGATTCGATAAAATCACATAAGTCATCCTTATATTGGATCCTTCCAATTCTTTTCCTTTATTAAATTAAACATCCATTAGTGATGATGTGCCTACGGGCCATATTCATTGTCATATAAGACAAAAGACAGTTGTACTCTACGACTCCCTGTCAAGAAAAGGTAATGAACTATGTTCAAACCTAAATGCCTTGATTCCATAAGATCATGGCTTAAGAATGAAAAATTATCCAAGTGACTAGGCCTTCTGTATGCCACCCTATTATCCTTAATGGTTTATAACTAGGATAAAATATAATAAAATTTTTAAATAAATCAACCAATATGGTCTATGGATACCATGGTTAATGAATTGCTACAAAAGACAATTCCATAATAGACTTCTGAATAAATCTTGTCAATATTTTATGTAGCAATCAAGCTACATGGCTGGGTCAGATGAGGTCAACAATCATCTGAGGGAGAATCATGACACTTCCAGAGTTAGTGTAGCAGGCGCAGAATTGCAGGCATTAATAGATAATGCCGTTACTCGAGCTCTTGACAGACAATTTAATGAATCGAGTGGTACTCGCGTTAGAATTCAGTCTGTACCACATTCAAAACCACCCTCCAAGACTCATACAGCTCGCAAGAGTGATTCTCATCACTCATCGAATCAGAGGAGTGTTCCATCTAAGAAAGTAGTGGTCAATCAAGAGCCACGTGTTAAGGGTTGTTCTTATAAGTTTTTTGTCTCCTTCAAGCCTAGAAACTTTACAGGGGAGAAATTAGCAATCGATTGTATGACGTGGCTCGACGAGATGGACACTGTAGTTGATATTAGTGGTTGTGCAGAGAAAGATATTGTGAAGTTTGTGTCACAATCATTTAAAGGAGAAGCTCTAGCTTGGTGGAGGTCATCGATCCAAGCTACTGGGAAGATCCCGTTATATAATCTGACATGGGATCAGTTTGTTGCTTTAATCAAAGAGAATTTATGTCCTCAACATGAAGTTGAGAAAATTGAGACTGACTTCCTAACACTGGTTATGAAGAACTTGGACTGCCAAGCGTATCTCACGAGCTTCAATACCATGTCTTGATTGGTTCCATACCTGGTGACACCGGAACCTAAACATATAGCTCGATTTATTGGAGGTTTAGCCCCGGAGATTAAGGCAAGTGTGAAAGCATCAAGACCTACTACCTTTAGGTCAGTGGCTGATATGTCGTTGTCTCTTACCCTCGATGCGGTCAGGCAGAGGTCGCTTAGGAATTCCGATGAGGGGAAAAGGAAACGTGACGATGGAAGCTCACACCGCTCTGATAAGAAGCATAAAGAAAACTCTGAGAACAAGAAGAGTTCAGGGTTCAAGAAGGATAACCAATAGTCGGGTGAAAAACCCAAGTGTAAGACCTGCAAGAAATGTCATCTAGGGAAATGTAGATACGAATCGAAATTCCAATCGCAGCCCAGAGCTTGTGGGATCTGCAAATCAGGTGAGCATAAGACATTGGATTGTAAGAAAATAAAGGATGCAACTTGTTACAACTATAACGAGAAGGGGCATATCAAGTCTAACTGCCCAAAGTATGCCAAGAAACCTGAAGAAGGTAAGAAGACCAATACTCGGGTCTTTCAGATGAATGCACAAGAAGCGATTCAGAATGGCAACGTGATAACATGTACCTTTCTTATCAATGATATTTATGCAAGGGTATTGTTTGATTTGGGTGCAGATAAGTTATTTGTGGATAATAAATTTTGTAAGTAATTAAATCTGCCTGTTAGAACCCTAAGCATCAAATATGAAGTAGAATTTGCTGATGGTACTGTAGAAACTGCTTCAACTATATTAGATGGATGTTTTATATCCATTAGGAACCACTCTTTTCCGTTATCTTTGCTTCCTTTGAAACTAGCTGGTTTCGACATAGTGATAGGCATGGATTGGTTATCTAATAACCAAGCTCAGATCGTGTGTGATAAAAAGCAAGTGGTTATCAAGACTCCTTATGGTGAGCCGTTAACAATTCAAGGAGATACTCAGTATGGATTGCCTAAGCAAATGTCTATGCTTAAGGCATCAAGGTGTATGAAGAAACGTTGTGTCATTTTTATGGTACAAGTGACTATTGATGAACGAAAGCCCAAGGTTGTAGACATCCCTGTTATCACTGAATATCCAGATGTATTTCTTGAAGAGCTACCTGGTTTACCTCCAGATAGGCAAGTAGAGTTCAGAATTGACATTATTCCTGGAGCAGCACTAGTTGCAAGAGCACCTTACCAGTTGGCACCGACTAAGATGAAAGAGTTAAGGACTCAATTGGATGATTTGTTGGCAAAAGATTTTATTAGGCCTAGCTCATCTCCTTGGGGAGCACCGATTTTGTTTGTGAAGAAAAATGATGGCTCGATGCGTCTATGCATCGATTATCGCGAGCTAAATAAGGTTACAATCATGAACAGATATCCATTGCCCAGGATCGACGATCTATTCGATTAGCTTCAAGGAGCAAGTTATTTCTCCAAGATTGATTTAAGGTCAGGTTACTATCAGCTGAAGGTTAGAGATGAACATGT